>JAQGCB010001571.1:0-14022 GCA_034698835.1 Protaphorura tricampata
GTGACAGGTGAAGTGCGAGCTACACAGTTTCTTACTCAGAGAATGAGTATAGCTATTCAGCGGGGAAACGTTGCCGCAGTTTTGGGAACCTTGCCGCCTGGGAAAGGTTTAGATGAGATATTTAGCATGTAATTGTGTTGTGTTGTTGCGTGCACATAACGTTTTGGGTTTTTTTGCGGGTTTTTCTTGGGTTTTTCTTTTGTTTTTTTTTCTTTTGCACGGGTGGCTTGGTGGGTCAACAACACAACATAACTGTCAACAATACGTTCACCGTACACTATTACAAAAATAAGCAAGTACAAATTATTATAGTTATTCCTGAAATTCTTTTGCAAAGACAGAAAATCTGACATTCACAAATTACCATTATTCACGATGGGGTCCACTTTCCCATGGAAAACATAAACCATTGAACCGTTCAGATTCTTTCTGTCATCAATCAGTCCGGATTTGGCAAAGAAATCCGCTTTGGCCTCCAATTCAGAATTTTTTGTCATGACCAATGGGAGTGGATTGAGCGGAACCGGACCCAATACATTCGGACCAGTAAAATATCGTAAAATCCCGGGCGGAATTGGTAACGCGTTTCCATGAAATGTCCCATAGGGAATTTTGGAATTCAATTGATTAAATTGACAAGGAAAAAATATATAGAAACTAATTAAAACAATGCAATAATTGTATTCGTTCAATTTTACCCCCAGCAAATATTCCAGCCCCTTTGACCTCAGCCGAATGTGCAAAATGATACTGCATGGACATGATGGCTCCACTGGACAATAATCCAGACACAGATCGTAATTGATTTTAGCCGCTGGGAGAATCGTATCTTTTCACGAATTAAAGATTATTTTAACAACACAAAATTGACACAATTTATTTTTATTACAACAATAGAATTAGGTTTTAAGTACCTATATGTACTGTTTGTGGTTGACACTCTTTCTCTCGTACTCTTGGTTTGAATTGCTCAGAGTATTCATTGTGAGCAAATGCACCACTCATAAGAATGATTGACAAACATATAATTTTGAAAATTTTCATATCTGAATTTGACACGAAAATTCGAGGAGAGGTTTCTAAGGAATGGACCATGAATGTTAATTCTTATTGCTGGTGTAGAATGGGCAAACGAGGAGCACAATATTTTCTACTCTGAAGTGTTAATTCTTCCACGATTAAATGTTCCAACGAAAATTTAATGACACACATAAAATCATCAACTTTTATTATTTCTCAATTTTATGAATGAAGTAGTTTTATTTTATGTTTATGACTTCTGGACCACCAAGGTCATACACGTAAAATCAGCCAGCCATTTCCTTGCATGATTTAGCATAATTGAGATTTATTCTTTTAGGTGCTGGGTTTTTATTGATTTTTATTAAAGTGTCAATAACCTCCACAATAACACATACATACGCCGCTAGATTCTAAGTTTAAAGATAATATTACTACATAGGCACGTACACAGGAACGCATGTTAGACATGACCCAGAGGATTTACCAGTACTGAATGGTGATTTGTCTCCGGTCTGCCAAACTTCCCTGCATGTTGAGTAGAATGACTGGTTCAAGGAGTTGAAAATGTTGAAATCCGAGTCAGAGTTGGCGTCGGGGTCATTCATTGAGTCACTGTCTACTGTCTGGAGAATTTGAGTCCGCGTAAATCTATACGTCTGTTGAGGGTTTTGAGTCTGGCTTGTGGAATGTAGCCCGATCTCCATGTATTACTCCGGTGCTGAGACTCTGAACTTTTCTTTAAAGAATATTTACACAAATTCACAAAAACTTCTAAGAAAACATTTTTCACATCCTAAACTATCCTAAAATCTTCGGTGGTGTAGTAAAACATATTTAATCTAGTGATCTAAAATTTAGGTAAAAAATTGCTATATTACCACTAAATAAATGATATGATTGTTGTTAAATACATACAGCTTAAACAATAACCTAGCCATAATTGGAGACATATTTGAAGCCGGTACGCAGTATATTACAACAGATATAGAGCTCATTGATATCCCTGAATATTTATTACAATAATACGGAATTCTTCGAAATGCAGATGAACGCAGAGTTGAAAGAAAAATAGACCACGCAATTGAAATTCTGGGTAGCAAATTACATGCTATATGTATTCACCAGTTTTATGGGCATTCAAAAATTATGTTCAAGGTTATGAAAGAATTACAATGAAGTGACCTCGAATTTTCAAATTACACATTTTCTCTCTCAAAGTTAAGTTAAAATTAAAGTTACTGTACATAACAGGAATTTTAAGTGGGTGGAAGTTGAAAATATTTGGTTTATTGGTTCAGCTATTCAAATAATTCACAGATTCGTTTAATTTATACAAATATTTGTATAACAAGGACTAGTCAAATTATCTATTGAATGCCAGTCTCCAATTACAGATTCACATAGAATTCAGGAAAAGCTAATTTATTTAAGACAAATCATCGGACGAATTTGTTTTTTTTTACTGCGACATGATGATCCTTCCGAACGCGTCCCGAATCTAAACATTTAATTTGACTCTTCGATCTGTCACAGGTCACAGTCATAGATAATCTCGAATTAATATTTTCTAATCGAGAATTTTCTGTATCGAAAAGCGTTTATCTTTTCTAAACATGCCGCTGGACGTTGGGGAAACCTTCACTAGGAAGAGGTAATTAATTTTCAAATACTTATTTGCATTTCGCAACGATTGTGTGTTAATTTATTTAATTTGGCAAATATTTTTAGGAAGAATTCTCCGTATTCATGGCTTTTGCAGAGACTTGGTTTCCTTATCATTGTCAGCTGTATTCTGTATTCCATCTTCCCCATGAATGAAAATGAAAATGAAAGGTCTATTCCTACGGAACAAGGTCCATCTAATTCTGACTCTGACTCAGACCTAACCCTGGATGATTATTTTGACAATGTCGTGAAACCAATGGGAATTAATAGTATGAGTAAGGCACCACCGGACGGGAGTGCTGAAATTCGTGATTCAGATCTAGTCACCTCGAATTTGAATTCAGATTCAGACTCTAATACTGAATGTCGTGAGTAAATACAATAATATATGTGCAGTTTCTAACACATTTCAATTTTCTTATGATGCATAAAAGCTAAGAACACCATGTGTAATTATTCATTTAACAGAATACCGCGGTTTGACACACAAAAATGTTTTCTCCGGGAATTTGCGTGTTCCACAGGATGATTCAAATTTGTTAGGGTTTGTAAGAAAGTGTGTCTTCACTCGGCCGTCTACGTTACCTTATAATTTGGTTGACCCAACTGGTGACCCTTCTGCAGAACAAGGTGTCCGAAAATATGTGTCGAAACTCTTAGGAAATAAAGTAAGACGTGTATTCTATTAGTATTAAAATTGCGTCTGTATTGTAATACATTTAAATTCTACAAGGCAGTTCATAACTTTTTCTTAGAGTATTTTGCTTCTTTATGCAGAGAAATGGAGTTTACATTGACTGTGGGGCGAATGATGGAGAAGACATTTCAAACACATTAGTTTTGGAACGAGATTTTGGTTGGTCTGGATTACTCATAGAAGCGGATCCGAAAAATGCAAAGAAATTATTAGAAAAACACCGGAAGGCTTGGGTGGCTAATGTTTGTGCAGGGATTCATCCATACCCTTATGAGGTAAATTATTTTAATTTTAAAAATCAGATACTAGCAATTGTCGAAAATTAATCAAAATTATCCTGTAATATTTTTTTAGATGGAAATGTACCGCCATGTCAATTGGACGCTTACTTCACGCTTGGCAGAAGGAATATTTGAAAGGGGTGGTCCAGATTGGACAAAATTTAAAGTCAAATGTCTACCATTGTACACAATGATGTCTGCGTTGAATCTCAAGGACTTGGATTACATGAGTATGGACATTGAAGGCGTCGAGTTGAGGGTTCTAAATACATTGCCATTTGATAAAATCAATGTCAAGGTAATTTCTTTTTTTTTTTTGTTAAACTGGTGCTCGATTTTCATGGATTGAATTTATTTTAATGTTAAATGCACTCTGTATTTAAATTCAGGTATTTTCGATTGAAACAATACCTAAGACTTGGAATTATGTCCGAGCATTCATGTACTCAAAGGGTTATGCTTTCGTCAAGACATTCCGTGGACCTTTAGTTGAGGATGATGTTTTTATTCGCGTCAGTTTACTCAATCACGCCCAGCAAGAGGTGTTCGCTAAGGCAAAAATTATTATCTAATCTAAAATTCAACTATTGTGTTATTTTCTAAGCGTTAGACGTATGATTGTATGTATAATTGTCAAGCAAAAACAAGAATGAACAATTCAAAATCCTGAACTCCGAAATGTTTATTGTCAAAGATCTGAAACAATTTCAATTGTTGAAATACACACATAGATGTATAATCAAAATATTGGCTAGCTATACCAGTATTGTTCGATCCGATTACTTAATACACTAGGGAATTGTTCATTCAGTTCTAAGGAATGGATTGGTCTGTGCACCGACAAACCAGTCAAACTTGTAGTCCTTGACAGAAAATTGAATTGAGCACTCTATGAAACAATCACATATTTTAACTAAGAATCCAACCAGTTCTAAGTAGACTGAAATCATTGCATTCTATTGGATGAAAAATACGAAGCTAAATAATAAACCTGAGTTTCGTGCGTCGTATTGTTGAAAGATATTTCTGCAGACTATTCGTGTTAAGTTAACGAATCGGATAGAATTGGTCTAACCTTCATGTTGTAACATTGACACAGAATTTTGAGCATGACATACATGAATAATTAAATTCTAATGTCAATGTAAGCGAGTCACACACTCAAATATTCAAGACTATTCGGTGAGAACTTTTCTCCATTCATTCTGGAACATCAAGGTTGGGAAGGATGTCGATATAAAAGTTGAAGTGTGAAGTGAATTGGACACTGTCGTATGACTGTCGTCATGTAAATAAAATTCTCTATCCAAATTCAATTTTTCTGTTCGCTTGGTTGCGAATTTGTTTTTGTTTGTTTAGTTTATGAGTACGATGGATTTTCAAAACTGCTCCTCAACCGAAAAAGTGTATTTTGCTGACTCTAACTTTCGTCTGTCTTTCGTCAGAGATAGTCACAGCTGATTTCGAGTTTAAAAATCGTGAAACTTGATTTGATTATTCTTGGACTCAAGATGATTAATTTTTCTGAGATTTTGCTCAGCTAGTTTGTACAGCAGTTTGTACATTGGGAATATACCACCAGGGCAAGGTAATTAACTAATCTTAATCACACAAAAATAAATTTTATTTACACACCCATTAAAATTTCATCTAATTTTTTGTAATAGGTTTCAGGATGGACATTCCCTTCTCATGGATCATGAAAAGACTAGGATTTATTATATGCGTGATTTGTTTTATCTGCTACCTAAGTCGAAATGGACACGAACCTTCCCAAAATTATAAGTCTAACCAGGCCGTCGGGAATAATTTGAACAATGTCGTGGAGTTGACCACCACCGTCATTCCCAAAGAAATCGGAATAACTCAACATCCTGATTCTGAACTTCTGGACACGGAATCTGATTCCGATAACTGTCGTTAGTGATTTCACATTGTAGTATATTTTGTTTAATTATAAATGTGTCCATCCCTTCAAGGAATTTCTCAACACTTCATTTTCAGAATACCGTGGGTTGACAACCATACATGTTTTCTCTGGGAAATTGCGGGTTCGACAGGACGATTCTAAATTGCTAGGGTTTGTAAGGAAGTGTGTCTTCACTCCGCCATCTCCGTTGGCTTACAATCTGGCCGACCCAACCGGTGACCCTTCTGCAGTTCAAGTTGTTCAAGGTGTCCGAAAATATGTTTGGAGTCTTCTAGGAAATAAAGTAAGACTTCCTATTTTGGATTTAGTACATGCATAACTTTAAAGTGCATTTGCATTTCAATCGTACACGGCAGGTAGTTGGTGAGATTTTCTAATTTAGTAAAGGGGAATGCACCTTGGGCATGGAATCGGGGCTTTCGGTTCGAATTGCCTGGATTTCCTATATGTTGTAGCCACTGATCTCCGGAACAACTTTGATGGAACTAGGGCATGCAACCCCGGTGGTAACGGGGTTTTAACACCGGGGTTTTTGCTTAATTTCGACCCCGAAAACCCGAAAGTTCCATCATGGAACTTTTAACCCGGGGAGAGTCACCGTTTGGCCGCTAGAAAGTACATATAGTGCATGTGCTACGCCGTCCGCCATACGGCGTAGCACGCCCGGTGTACATGCCATCCTGTGTTACTTCTAGCGGCCAAGTGGTGATTCCCCCGGGTTGGAACCTGCATAAAAGTTGTTCAGGAGGTCAAGGGCTACAATTTGGTATATTAATATACCAAAAATCCAGGAAATTCGAGCCGAACGGCCCGATTCCATGCCCAGGGTGCTTTCTCCTTTTTCATTTTTTCTGCAGAGAAACGGAGTTTACATTGACTGTGGGGCGAATGATGGAGAAGACATTTCGAACACATTAGTTTTGGAACGAGATTTTGGTTGGTCTGGTTTACTCATTGAAGCGGATCCACACAATGCAGAGAAATTATTGGAGAAACGCCGGAAGGCATGGGTGGCCAATGCTTGTGCTGGAATTCATCCCTACCCTTATGACTTAATTTCATTTCATAAATTTTATTAATTGAGACTACTTAACAAATGATGGTAGTAATAAATGGTGGTAATTTTCAGATTGAAATATATCGTCACAGAGATACAAAACTTGTATCACGTTTAGCTGAAGGTGCGTTCTCAGCGGTCGGACCAGAGTGGTCAAAAACAATGATTAAAGTCCGATGTTTACCATTGTACACTATGATGTCTGCGTTAGACCTCAAAGACTTGGACTACATGAGTATGGACATTGAAGGGGCCGAGTTGAAAGTTTTGAACACATTGCCATTCGATAAAATTAAAGTTAAGGTAATAACTATATACATATTTTTTCAATTCCACCTTAAGCTGACTCAAGCCTCCATAAAGTAAACGTTGATTAATTATTTTGACTCCTTTAAGGTATTTTCGATTGAAACAATGCCACAAAACTGGGATGCTATCCGTGCATTCATGTAATCCAAGGGCTACGCTTTTGTCAAGACAATTCGAGGGAAATTTGTTGAGGATGATGTTTTTGCTCATAAGAGTTTATTGAATGACACCATGCAAGAGATGTTCACAACTACTAAAATCTAAATTAATTATTAATCAGTGACTTTATTTATGTATGTAGTTGCTTAGTAACTAGACGAACAAAAAAATATGCCGAATACAACGTTATTCATGACAATATTGATTTCAACGTAAAAATAACAAATACAACTTTTTTATGGTCCGACGAGCTAAGCAAGTACAGCACTAATTGTATTACTAATTACTTGGGTTAACATATTTGGTAAGAATTCCTCGGAGAGGAAGAAGAATGGACCCACGTAAATTCTTAATGGCTTACAACTCCTAAGAAAACAATACGTGTAGTCCATTCTGCTCTTACACTTGCGTTTTCTTGTAAGTAAATGGATTGAAGAGTTTCGAGGAAAATATATGGCACAACTTATCACTAGTACAATGAAAATGACCACCAACACAATTAAAACGAATGACATACATTTGAGTAAAACAATGGTTCCGGGAATTAGGATAATATAGTTTAATATGACTAGGAAGAGTGTGAGAAAGAACAGATATATTGGATGGACGAATTTTCCAAAACATTCATATTCCATTCGAATAATCGTGCTCAGGTAACGGTAGTTTTTATTATTCCTATGATCAGAGTCCTCAGAATTACTTTCTGTCCAATCAGTTGAAGAGAATTCATGTCTGAAAATAATAATTCACACCAAATGACATATATGTATTAATTTATTTCGGCCGAAGTACAAAAGAAATGTCTAACCTCATATCCGCCAATAGTTTTTCTACACCAAGCATTGCCACCAGTATATAACTCCCTGTCATAACGAAGCCAATTGTAGGTTGACCCAGAATGTAAATGTTAACTCCGAATAAAAATATAAACCCTAAGAATGACCAATGAGTTCCTTCCACGTTGTTCTCACAAGTGGGCAGAATGTGATTGAGAAGGTGGTATCGGCAGTTATAGACATATAGCACGGTACAAGTTACGCCTAAGAAAGCGCAAGTGCAAACCATCAGTGTGTTACACATGTGACAATTCTTATCCCAAGCCTCAATCGATGAACGCAGAGATCGTGTTTTCATCCAGTTCAGCATTGAATTCCACAACTCAGCCACAAGGCCTGCATTTAGCATCGTATTGATTTGAAAGGTTGATAACAATATGAACACCAATGTGCACATGAGACGAAATGGAGCGTAAACATCGCTGTGAACGTCAAATTGTCTGTTGTGAATGTCCATGAACATGAACGCAATTTGCGATACAGTGATTGCAGTGGTGATGAATACATTGGCTCGATACGCGAATATGTACCACGGAGACGGAGCTACAACAAGTTGGTGATTCGCTTTATAACGAAAATGTGTACCACAACATAAGTACCCAAACTTGACCAAGTTGTCCATGCCTTGTTCGACCCTCATGATTTTATTGTCTGGACAGGTGACTGTTCTGATCTGATCAACCTGGTACAGTGAGAAAATTCACTCTTCAATGTGGAATAAATTACTTAAAAACGTATTATAATATATTACGAAATGTCTTAATCATGAATATGTAATCCTAATTATGGTCCGCGTGAGATGGGATAATATCAAATGAGTTACCTTGATCCGAATATTTCTATAAAAGCATTGCAGATGACGATATGCTTTCCGCAGTAAGACGGAGTACTTCATGGTTAAGAAACTAAGTACTTAGCTTACCTAGTACGACTGGATTACAGTTGAGCGCTTTGCACATCAGTAAGCCATGGCATGCAAGGCGAAGAATTTATTTGTGTGTGAATAATCTTGACGTAATCGAAGAACATGGGAAATCTGTTTCCGTTTTAATGATTTTAGGGCTGCTATAGTTTTGTTCATGGGTCCAAGGTATAACCAGACATATACCTTGTAAATCTAAAGTTATTTAATATCTAGGCATAGACTTGCAGTTGTTTTAAAAGTAAGAACATGTCTCATGATTAAAGTCAAGATTACGTTTAATATTTGCCTTTCATTACTGAATTTATTTGAACATTGCATTTGATGCAGTTGTCATGTCTCGTAGGTAATTTCCATGTTGGCCTTGCTCGTTCTTGGATTCAGTAATGTATAACGACAGTAATGGTATTTCCCTTTAATATTTCGAACATCTTCGCCAGTTTTGGGGCTTATAATGAACAAGATGTCACAACTGCCCACAAACAACGTGTAGGCGACGGTCCCACCACGGACACAAGGTGTGACGTTTCTCCTCTCTTTCTATTGCGCTGAAAAATGCTGAATAAGTACCCACATTCCTGGTATAGTTTTCAACGAAAAGAAAATAATAGGCGGCTATATTGCAAGAAAGTTTCAAAGCACAGGAGCGTTTTTTATTTTTGTCTATATCTTTGGCGTTTTAATTCTACCAAAACCTACTCTAGCAAAGGGGCAACCGGCCTTATTGGTTTTATATTTGGCAAAGAAATACAGTATACTATGACGTATATTCACAACTGGTTTTCCGGACCTACTATATACTGAATCTATGTTCAACAGGAGTCATCATTGTAGACATATTGTCGCGACGAGGATCTTTAACGTTTTGCAACAATCCTACTAAAAGAAACAGTTTTATTGATGACACTATTTATTTGATTGTGAGGATAAACAATACATATGACTATACTGAGTTAATGATGAACACAACGTGTACTGTAATAAATTGTCTTAAGCTTTAGGTGATGAAGTTTTCTTCAAAGACCTCGCAACTTATTGACTACGGTCCTTCCTTAGCAAGTTATGCTCTTTATTTCAACCGTCTATATTTTGGTATGAGAATCTAAGCAAGTACAACACTAATTGTATTGCTAATTACTTGGGTTAACATATTTGGTAGGAATTCTTCTGTGAGGAAGAAGAATGGACCCACGTAAATTCTTAATGGCTGACAACTCTAAAGAAATCGGTAGGTGTATAGTCCTTCCTCCTTTTACAATTGCCTTGTCTTGCGATTAAATGGGCTGAAGAGTTTCGAGGGAAATACATGGCATAACTTAGGACAAGTACAACGAAAATGACCAACAACACATTTAAAACAAATGTCATACATTTGAGTAAAATATTCGTTCCGGGAATTAGGAAAATGTAATTTGATAGGACTAGCGCGAGTGTGAGGAAGAAGAGATACATTGGGTGGACAAACTTTCCGAAGCATTCATATTCGATTCCAATTAGCTTGCTCAAGCAACGATAGTTTATATTCTTGTGGTCAGATTCCTCAGATTTACGGTCTGTACCACCGGTTGAGGATATTTGATCGCTGCAAATTGAACAAATATTACTACATATACCGTTCTGTCAAAGTTAGTACAAAAATAATATCTAACCTCATATTTGCCAATAGTTTTTCTGCACCAAGTATAGCCACCAGTATTGAACTCCCTGTCATAATGATGCCGATAATTGGTTGACCCAAAATGAAAATGTTAATTACCAATAAAAATATAAACCCTCCGCATGACCAATGAGTCCCTTCCACGTTGTTCTGACAAGTGGGAAGAATGTAGTTGAGAACGTGGTACCGGCAGTTAGAGACATATAACACTGTCCAACTAACAGAAAAAAAAGTACAAGTACAAACAATTAACATGATACACATGTGACTATGCTTATCCCAAGCCTTCATCTTTGAATGTAGAAATCGGGTCTTCATCCAGTTCAACGTTGAATTCCAGAACTCAGCCACACGACCTGCATTTAGCATCATATTGATTTGAAATGTTGATAACATAATGAACACCATTGTACACTTGAGACGAAATGGAGCGTAAATATTGATTTGAACGTCAAACTCTTTGTTGTGAATGTCCATGACGATGCCCACAATTTGTGATATAGTAATTGCAATAGTAATGAATACATTGGCTCGATATGCAAATATATACCAAGGAGAAGAGGATATTCCAAGTTCATTGTTCGCTTTATAACGAAAAGGTGTACCGTAACAAAAGTACCAAAACTTGACTAAGATCTCCATGTCATGTTCGACCTTCAGGATTCTATTGCCTGGACAGGTCACTGTTTTTATCGAAGCAACCTGATACAGTGAGAAAATTCACTCTTATACAATGTAGCATAAATTACTTAGAATTGCTTTGAATAAATGTATAAAGGCCTTTATCACGAATATGACCCTCAATTCTTATTGTTGTCCACTTCTTGAGGAAGAAGAATATGAAGCGAATTACCTTATTTGTATAGGAGCGTCGAAGATTATAAGCTGTCCGCAGAAAGAAGGAGTACTTCATAGTGGGGAATATCAATATTTCAACGTATAACTCAGATATTTGACGGTAACAACTCGTTAAACTACGATTGTCAAATACTAATTTCTGCTTGACGTGGTATGTATAATATTTTCAAATTAAGACGGGCTGCTTTAAAGAGGTTTTTCTGGTTTCCTCCTACTAGGGTAGCTACGTAGTTAACATGTAAATCCCCAGGTCAAATGAGAAAAAACGCGCAACGACACACTAAATGCTCAAGTTGATGGATTCAGCCTAGGCTATGTCAATTAATGGGTGTATTCTTTTTAATTAGAGCGGACAGAACAAAACAACAGAGCAAGCATCTGCAGTTCACTTACGAGACTGGATGATATTTAAGTACCTTCGCGTGACAGCACGGTATGGAATCCAATGACAAGAATTTAATACGTGAATAATTATGACGTAATTCAAGAAAATGCCAAATATGTTTCAATTTTTAATGATTCTAGGACTACAATATATTGGGTCGTGTCCGTACAGTATATGTATAACCAGACAAAGCCCTTGTAAGTTTTAAATTATTAACTAGTTAGATAGACGTGTAGTTGTTTCAAAAGTAAGAACTTGTCACTTGATTGAAGTTAAGATTATGTTTGCCTTTCGTTACACTGCATGGAATTTATTTGAGCTTTGGATTTGACGAAACAGTCATGTCTCTTAACTAATTTTTAGGTTGGCCTTGCTCGTTCTTGGATTCAGTTATGCATTTCGTTTGGAATAAATTTTTCAATTAAAATACAAAGAAATGTATGTAGGTTATACTCTTTATTTCAACCATCTGTATTTTGGTAGAAGCTACATAAGTACGGCACTAATTGTATTGCTAATTACTTGGGTTAACATATTTGGTAAGAATTCTTCTGTGAGGAATAAAAATGGACCCATGTAAATTCTTAATGGCTGACAACTCCTAAGAAAACGGTATGTGTAATCCTTCTTCCTGTTACACTTGCCCTTCCTTGTAAGTAAATACTCCAGAGACTCCCGAGGGAAATACATAGCATAATTAATGACAAGTGCAACATAAATGACTAGAGACACATTTAGCATGAACGCCAAACACTTGAATAACATATGCGTTCCGGGAATTAGAATAATATAATTGGATATGACTAGGGTGAGCGTGAGGATGAAGAAATATATTGGATGGACGAATTCTCCAAAACTTTCATACTCCATTCGAATAAGCTTGCTCATACAACGATAGTTTATATTATTCCAGTGATCGGATTCCTCAGAATTAAGATGTGTCCCTTCGGTTGATGAATCTTCAAACCTGCCAATAAATTATATGAGGCACCAAGTTACATGGGTATTCATTCTCGTCTGTCCAAGTCCTACAAAAATAGTATGTAACCTCATATCAGACATTAGAGTTTTTGCACCAAGTACAGCCACGAGTATAGAACTCCCTGTAATAACCATGGCGAAAATTGGTTGGACCCAAATTAAGATGTTAACTCCCAGCAAAAATATAAAGCCTCCGAATGACCAATGATTTTCTTCCACATTGTTCTCACAAGTGGGAAGGATATCATGCAACAAGTGATACCGGCAGTTAGAGGCGTATAGTGCGGCGCAACTGGCGCAGAAGAAACTACAGATCCAGACTAGTAGAATGATACCAATGTGACAATGCTTATCCCAAGCCTCTATCAACGAACTTAAAAATCGTGTCTTCGGCACGTTCAGTGTTGAATTCCAGAACTCGGCCACTCGACTTGCGTTTAGCATAATGTTGATTTGAAAGGTTGATAATAATATGAACACCATTGTGCACATGAGGCGAAATGGGACGTAAACATTGCTCTGAACGTCAAATTGTTTGTTGCAAATGTCCGTTAAGATGCCCACAATTTGTGATACAGTAATTGCAGTAGTCATGAATACGTTGGCTCGATATGCCAATATGTACCAACGAGAAGGGGCTACAGCAAGTTGGTGATTCGCTTTACAACGAAACGGTGTAGCGCAACATAAGGACCCAAGTTTGACCCAGTTATCCATATCATGCTCGATCCTTAATATCGCATTATCTGGGTTGGCGTCTGCTCTTAATGAATGGACCTGGTACAATGAGAATATTGACACTTCCACAATGTAGTTTATTAAAATCATCAGAGATAAATGTAATACTGCCATAAGAATCCATACGTAATTCAATTCGCTATCAGGACTACGACCTAGTATAAGTCTGCATTACGTATGATCGTGAAATGGCTTACCTTGATTCGGATCTCTTCATAAAGACAACGAAGGTAATAATGTGCTGTCCGCAGTACGCGAGATTCGAACATTCTTGTAATTCTGGTAGCCATGATGTGGAATGTTTTTATTAAAAAATACAACTCAGAAAATTGACACCGAATTCAAGTTAAGTTACAATCGAATAATATTTATTTATGCGTACGACGTACTACGTAGTATAACTTCAATTTAAAATGGGCGCAACAAAGCGACCTTCAGCTTCTGTAGTTCAAGAGCAAATAGTTTATATCTTTCTGCGTCAGTCCGGCGTTCAAAGACAATAATTGAGTCTGTGAATATTTATG
>JAQGCB010001572.1:0-14022 GCA_034698835.1 Protaphorura tricampata
ACTAGAAGAATATAAGGAAAGGGCCGGACGGTCGAACCAATGTATACCGTGTTGAATAAACTACAAGAAAAAAAAAGTTAGACAAGAAACGACGTCATAAATAATTCGAACTTGACAAGGGAAAACAAAAAAAAATCAACTCCACAACTCTATCCTAACCACAAAATTGAGACATTTATGAATTCGACCTTTCATCTGTCTTTAGTATTTTAAGGTGAAAAACTTGAATTTGACATGGGCTTTTTTCCTCTTAATGTACGTATTTCTAGAAAAATTCTTTTACGCAGTAAATAAATTTGTCTAAAATAAAATGTGTTTGGGTTTTTATGTTCATCCGGGAACAAAAGCAAAAGGGAACTTTGTACAGGAAAATTCTCTACAAAATTCGTATAAGGCTAAGGCTACGAGCCACCCTGTACTTAAACTCGGAATTCGGATCATAATCCATCTGTAGTAATTTTGTAATGTAGCAGTGTGCGTAAAGGGTGCGATGAAGGGGTAGAGACAGAGAGTGTATTGTGTGGAGAACAATGGGTGCGTACATGCCGGGCGGAAAATAAATGGGCCCATTAAAAGTAATGAGAGCAATTAGGAGAAAAACAGGTTAATTAATTAAAACCCTACTGTGTGAGTCGGGTGTTGAGGTGGGAATTTGAGAGATGGGATGGGGTAGCTTATATTATACATACAGCTGGATTCTTTTGAAAGGAAGAAGGGATAAGAACAAAAAAGATTTATTTTAATTTCAACCATGGTCTGTCTGTCGTCCCGGACGAACCAACTAAACCCGCAGAGTAAAATTACTAATAATGCGAGGAAGTGTTCTTTCTCGTGCATATCTAATGGATTGTCTTAATCTGTTCTGGGTGGGCCAATAATAATGTTAGTCATAGTTATAGTCCCATGCAATGTCCCAAGGTTCAAAATTTTTATCTTGATCGTCCCCAATGCCACTAAATAGTCGCAAATATTCCGAATAGCGGTTTTTCAAACACACATATTGATTTCGCGTAATTATGGATTCCGGTTATTTAGATACAATTTTTTGAAATGGGAAGGCTTTTCTTGGCCCACCCCGTAGAATACATTGATGATTGTATTATGTGCAAACACGATTTTAAGAAGTATAAAAAATACTCACAAAATTATTGCCGTGGGAAAAATTAAGATTATGTACCAGCAAATTAGTAGCAGTGAAAAAAGTAAGATGTATGTAGCTAATTCGCAGTGAACTCGTGAACATGAACTCATTTGGTTCGAAGAAATTATTGATATTAAATTGGGTGGAAGTCATTCCAATATTCTGAAGTTTGAATATTTCTGGCTACAGCTAATCAACAAATGTCAGTACATCTGAAGTTAATTTATTGGACACGGTTGAAGAAATTGGACATAAATAAGTCAAGTGAACCAGAAATATCAAATAAGCAAAATTGCACAAAAAAAATCGAAGAATTACAAGAAAAATCGTAAGAAAAACAACAAAATCGGTGACTTGAAATCGTAAGAGATTACAAGTCAAAAGACAAACCAAGTTAATTAGTTAATTGACTAGGTAAATAGAACATCTTGCTGATTAGGCCATGAAATCTCACAGGAAATAAGTTGTCATAAAAAATATTCAAAATCAGCTTGTACGAATAAATAAATTAAGGTGTCTAGTTCATTAGGAGCTAAGTGAGTTTAGCCGAAAATTAGATTTGGCGTTTTGCTCGGATCGAGATCGGAAATCGCATTAGACTAGTATATGGAAATGTAGCCAGTGCGCGCTGTCAGTTCCAATCAACTATTTGAAAGTAGACCATCGATTCAGAAATTGTGACTGCAATTTTGTGTCCAGTGAATTGACCGAAAATCGGAAAATCATGTTTTCCCGATTTTTACAGTTATTTTGAAATTCAAACATTGTCAAAATTATAAAAGGCTAGGGTAAAAAATAGAATTAGAGTGTCAGAATTAACAATCATTTAATTTAACGGGTCCGTTAATTCACTCTCTATCGTTAATTTATGCTCACACAATTTACCGAGATCAATTTTTAAAACAGTAACTAGCTCGCTGAAATATCCTAGTGCAATGTAGCCCACCATATTACATAATTACATAGCAGAAAACCGAAGCCCTTAAATAAAACCACTTAAGGTCCGGTCCGGCCATGCGGTCACAGATAATTGCATCACGGCATGGATTCTCTCTTACACATTGTTACGTCTATGTCCAAAAGTGAGGTTTAACCACTACCACTACTGCCCATTGTTCAAAATGCCCCCGTATAGTCGGCGGTATTGAGTACCGAGTGAGTGAAAAATGCATTATGTAATTCTGTTCTCAGTTTTTTTTATCCCTATTACATTTTTTAAGGACGACGAATCAATCTGGAATGGAATAGTCGTCGTCCCTCAGAGTACAGGGTGCAACATGTGTATACACACATAGTACTACGCATTCACAAGCACGGAGCCGATTTGCCGGATTATCGTGACATTCTACTCTTAAAAAAAATTTGAGATGGTGCATGACAGCTCTGCTTCCTATTGGTAATTAACTAATTAAACCGAAAATAGATCCAACATTTCGCAGAGAAAAAATATCCTCGCAAAAATTTCTAATGGAAGTGCAGGTTTACACGAAAAATTTGTATCCGCAAAATTCCTTAGCATATTCCTGCTTCTGAATAATTTGAGCTGAGAATAATGCGTTCATGCGAACTATTCTAGTAAGTTTCAGATCTCCTTGTAATTTTGAGACCACCTAAGGGTCCAGTACAATACAGTACATACGTGACACCCTGTTTTATATGAAGGGGAGACTCGCTCCCTGTGTAGAATTGTTGCTCGGCCTTTGTTCTACCTCTAGGAAAATCCATGCCACGCACTTCATCCTATTTATTATCTCTTTGTCGAATAATGTTTCCTCTTCAAAGAGCACCAGCCGATCTTTCTTTCTTTCTATTTTTTTTCTTTTGTATTGAATAGAATCGTACATACAAAAACTCGGTCGTTAATAAATTGGATGAAGCTCCGAAAAGAGAAACCCATGCATGCTTTACCTTCATCATCACACACATTACACATTACACATCAAGTCCACACCGTCGCTCCCTCGTCGTTATAAATGTACAGGAGATAAAAGCTATCATATATTATTACCCTCGACTCAAATTGAAATTCCTTGTCGCTTTTTAATGATAATAACCCCGGTCGGTCGGGGCTGACGATAATACTCACAGTACTCAGTCAGAGAAAGGATTCAACATTCGAAACTGCATGCCGAATACACTGTCTGGAAGGATTGTACATGCTAAGCGGCTAAGCCCAATGCCAATCCATTAAACTTATTACGAGGGACGAAGAGAATAGGAAGATTGAATGACTACATTCTGAATGAGACTCTGACTGTCTGGCAGAAACGGAGATTTGACACGGTTTGATTAGCTAATTATAATTAAGCACTTAAGGAACTGCAATTGTATTTCACTGGGCTATGTCCAAGAGAAAATGCCTGTCTCCCTCATGCTGAGAACTTGTCGAGGTTGTAATACCTTACTAACAGTTCAATTTTCTATAAACGTTTATACGAGTTAATAAAAATTTGGAAAAGTAATTTCAAAATTTTGGGATGGTTGTCAATTTCTTGACAATAGAAATGCTCATTTAATTAATAAAAATGCTCCCATTAATGGATAATCGTCATAAGACTTAAGACCTCGTATTTGGACCACTGTGCAAAGGTCACCCTAATAGTAGGAAGAGACTCGAGAAAAAGTTTTCAAGGTAAGGAAGCATATCTGTACGGGTGATTACTCCCCATCACAAAGAGATTTCTCCTTTGATATCCGTATTAATTATGTATGTTAGCACTCAAGTGACACTTCAAAATTACTTACATCCAGTGTGACGCAACGAATCCGGTCCCAAGGCTCAAAATTAAAAATAATTGAATTCCAGGAAACCCATATTTGACGACTGGTTTCTTTAAAGTTCCCATTCCTGTTCTTCCAACTTGGAGGAGAAATCTCCAAAAACAAATGTATCATTCACATTTCACTGCAAAATTGAGGTTGAGACTGTCCCAGAATTGAAGCTTTTTAATTGAACTCGACTCAGTATTCAATAGTTAATACAAAATATACACATTTGAAGTTGATCTGGGATATCTCCACTCAACCTCAGGAATTCTCTGACATTTTCCAATTTATATCGTGCGTATTTTAATTATTTCACAGCCAAATAATTTTCACAACAATACGATCAACAGTGAAGGAGATCACCGACAACCAACCAAACTGTTCATTCGATCCACTTTTGTACGTGTAGTAATTGTAATTTATAATCATCTGCGTGCTTCACAGCACAATAGTAAGAGCAACGCAACGGCACGGCTTTGATTGACAAGGGGTGGGTTAAAAGAGTCAGAAGTTATCAAGCTCCCGGCTCTCCAACTAATACAAATTCTTTAGAAACCAATTACTTAAGGGCTAATTATTCTTGACGGACAGGAAGACAGGTGGATTTTCATAGGTACTTGTCCTTCTACATAGGTTTTAATGCGCGTGCAGAATACTAAAACGTGTTTTTAATCCAATTAACCCTCTCACTCCAGTTTAAAAACAAGAAAACTTTATATGCAATGGAATCCTTTTATCATTTTCCCAGTTTCCGGCCTGTTTTGGGATATAAATCTACTTTAATTATTTTAATTTTTGATTGCTTCTTCCAAAGTTATTCTTTGAAATTTTGTCTGAGAAATCTTTTTTATTTGTATATGGTGAAAGTTCAAAAGCAGAGAAGAGACTGAGGGAGATCTTCTCGAGAGCAAAGTAGAAGAAGAGAAGAGAATTTGAGATGAGAAGAGAAGGGTTGGTTGGGAATTGGGATTGAGAATCCTCGTTTGGACGACAACCTGAACTTGTAACATGTAAAAGTCTATCTTCATGTGTTTCTAAACGTAGACTTTAATATGATCTGATCATCCATGGTCCAATGAAGTCCATTGTTCGTGAGTGAATCATATTATTAGCCCCATTGAATAGAAATCCCCGAGTGGGTTCCATTACCCCTCGGTTTTCAGATATACACCTGTAATTTGATAATCTCGACAGATTACCGTTCTCTTGGCTCCAGGGTCGTACCTATGTCGTAGTCGTTCGTTCAAATTTTCGTGGACCTGTGACCTGACTGTAAGTCGTTCGGGTTGATACAGTCTAATGTCAATCTGCTTGAACCAAAGTTGTCATGAATCCTGTCCTGAAGTTTTAACGACATCTACCTCTGCAGTTCATAGAAAAGGATGGCCGCTGATTCAAAAATATTAAATCTGTTAGGGATGACCTTAGTCACAATACCTAAGCAAACTTGACCGTGTGATTCCAATTCACTACGTCCAGAGTCCCTTTGTATCCTGTAAATGTGATTCAGTAGGTAGAAAATTCCGCAGGAAATGTGGTACCTGAAACTTCTCGTGCGCAAATGTTTATTGACATCTGTCAAATTCCTTTCTCTGTAGGCGTAAGGAATTCTGAAGATTCCAATTCATACTACACACCTGGTACGACCATTGACAGCGTTCTTGTAGTTTCAGCTTACAACAGTCAGTCAAAGAGATATTTGATCGGACAATTTCTCTTTGAACTCGCAAAATACGCAAAAATCGGTTCAATAAATCCGAAATATTTCTAGAAGAGAATAGAAAGGCGCACCCTAAACCTATCTCCGATTAAAGAACGGGCTGGACATCGTGATGCTTTAATATTCTTATTAGATTTCCATTCCTTTATTTAAATGGTTGAATAAATTACGATGGGGGGATCTACAGGTTTTACGATTTCATAAAATTGTAGTCACTTCATGTACTCCAGGCATTTGTACCGGCATGTCTACTGTATATTTTTTTGTCAGTAAGGGATGATGTATCCCTTGAAGCCTTGTGCGTGGTTTACTTCTACGAATACAAACCTGAATTGCAAACCGATCATATACGAATTGGCCAACACCGGCTCATTCCGGAAATTACAAATATACTTGTACCGTATAAAATCTGGAAAAGTTTTCGAAAGAGGGTATTCCCATTTTGAATAGCATAATCCCCTTGATGCCTTGCAACCTCCTTTCAACCTAAACAACCAAGCGGAATGAAATTAGGGAATATAAGCTCAGCTTAAGATCATCTTGATATTTGGAAACCAGTCAAAGCAATTTTCTAGTAGGAAATATTCCTGAGAGTGCTTCGTCATACACAGTTCAGAGTAAATGATAGGTCAGCAGAATTCTGAAATTACACTTCCATGTTTAAAGCCTGGCTAACCGATAAAGATAAAAATGGTGGTAATCCCGTTTGGTGACACAATTTTTCAATTTGATGAGGCTCAAATCAATATACGGCCAGAGTCCAAATCCTGAGTGAATAAATCATCTCGATATCATATAATTCCTGGCAATGTTTGCAGGTCAACCAAGCAATCGTCCTTAAGGATATACTTACCTGAAAACGTCTTCAAATATTGAGCGGATTGCAAAATTCACACAAAACAAAGAAGTTTAAAGAGTATTTTTTTCGGGAAGTTTCTGAGTTTGATATCTCCTTGCCATATTCCAGTCAATCTTCGTAAATCGTGAGATGATTATCTGGTACAGTTTACACGGAACATGTAAAGAAATTTATTTGGACGAGTGGACTTTCCTTTCTCATTATTTTGAAATTGTTATTTTAGGGTAATTTATAAAAATTCGAGAGATTCCTGGACTAACATATATTCACTAGAATAAATCGAATACCTACAAGTGCGCTATTAACACAAAATTCCATGAAATAGGGTGCCTTAATTGTATTTGCAAGGTGGCTCAGAATCACTCAACCCCTTCCAACTTAAGTTCCTACTCGCCACGTGTGGAATTACCAGAAATATCGTATAACATTCAAAATCCTACAGAAAATGATTATCTCACTTTTCATGGAAGCCATGGTTCGCCAATAGTAAGGCCCAATGGAATGTTAGAAGTCTTCCTATTCATTTCTGCATCCTCGCATTCACATTCTTTGAAACGTTCAAAACGTATTGACGCGTGAAACTACCTTTTCAAAAACACCTAACCTTTCCAAGTGTCAATAAAATGAGTCCAATTACAGGAGTCGGTGAATAGTGTGACTGTGAGTGAGGGGAGTACATATAACAAGATGTGGGTAATAAAATTATTACGCCTAATAAAATTGAATGGGTAAGTGCAGGAATACAATTTGGTCAATAACACTACCGCACCGAATGAGGATCTGTTTTCTGTAATAATAAAATTATGATATGCTTACTTCATAAAATTGTTACGAACACTTCCTACTACTTCCACATTCCACTAACCACAATTGCTGGGGTTTAATTAACGACTAAAAATTATTCTAGCACTCTAAGCAAATTTGATGGTTCGTGGTCACTGTAATTTGCATTCTAACCTATTGCTCTTTGAATTAAAAAAATATGGCTGGATTATACGAAGAGGAGAACCAGGCTACCAGTCAGAATGTCAGTATTTTTTGCATTTAAGGGACCCGAGAATTCACAGAATCACGAAGCAAATTATACCGACTAGATAGATATGTGAACGGGTAAATTGGATAAAAATATAGTGTTTAAATATTTACTTTGAGAAACCAAATGTATGTCCGGAAGAAGATGGACCGTCAAAAAGTTATTTAGAGATCAGAACGAAACAGGAAGAAGTCAGAAACAAAAACAACATTACGTAGCTTCAATATTTGATTTACTCGACTGTTTACCAAACTAAGCAAAGCAAAGGAAGATGAAAGCCGATTATTTATTTACAGTTTACAGTCCATAGCCAGAAACCACAAATGTATAGCAAATAAAATTATACCTCAGTGATTTACCGACCGCGGCCTTTTAACTCACAACACAATGTGTACACTCGGGCAAAGTTCGGAAATCGGAACTACTAAAACGTCTCCTTATACAAAGTGGTTCATAAATGTCTGTGTCCCCTTGAGCATCACAGCCAGAGCCAGCTTGTTGCCAAAAAAGTTATAAAGGTGTATATTTCTCTAAGTATGAATTCAAGTAGTAACATCGTCTGATTTTATGAGCACTCTCCGTTTTTTGCGATTTTATTACTGCTTGATAGGTTGATACTGAAGGATTAATGTATAATGCAGATTAACGTAACCTTATTTGTAAAGAAAATTCTACATATGTACCTTCAAGTCGTTCCTTTTCTTTTCTTTTACTGACAGGTTAGATTGACAAGCCAAAACAGAAAGCTCGTTCGTACTGCTTTTATTTGACACGACGCTAAAATCGTACACATGTTTGTCCATACCTCACGCAATTTAATTCCCCGGTATAAACGAAAAAAACGAAAAAACTGACTGCAACATATCTGCATGCATAATTCCCAAAGAACCCCAAATAAAAGTGGGCATTTAGATTTCGCATTTAATTTACTGTCCGACGCTTTGGAACAAGAGTCTAATACATTTCCAAGACTCCTTTTTTTAACACCCACTAAATTACGGACGGACATCTGGTCTAGCCATCCCAACTCACACATTCAAGGAATAATTTGGATGATTCCATGTGGATGTGCGGTCATTAATTTCCTCAGCGGACATTTCCAACCTAAGGGAACTAGAGAGAATATAAAAGTCGGACGGAAGATTGGTAGAATGTCCGTAAATGTAAAAGATTCTCTCTCATTCCATAAAATAAAGGGAGAGAGTGGAATTGGAAAATGCACGGACGGATAAAGTCCATTCTGAAGTATTAAATGGAGACGAATGGGCCATAAGAGTTGGAATTGTTTCACGGAGAATTATTTGGAGAATGAATGCGAATGCATGCGTGAATCCTGAATCCAAGTGACTGAGAAACTTTTTAACCAGTCGAGCACGTATGTTCTACAAGGAAACCAATTCTACCCAAGTCTCAGCGTCAGATTCGAAACGCTGAAAAGCTGAAAACGACGAGGAAAGAAAAGTAAAGTGACTACTTTCTCTTTTTGATCTTTCAACCGAGTCAATTTAATTGGTCTCACATACAAACAGGGTGTCTCGGAAATTTCGTCAGCCATTCACTTACATAGTATCCCTACGAACCATTCAAAGGGCCTGATCTGGCTTAAGGGACCTAGTTAAGGGACTCTTTCGTGTATTAATACTAATAGGGACTTAGCGCAAATACGTAGAAAATTATGCCCGTAAAACATAAAACGTAAAACCGTGGGTTTTACGGAGGGAAAAGTTGTACGGATACTTTTACGGGTAACAGTTAGCGCAAGTTAACTTTCAACGCGCTCTGCGTTTAATGAAAAACAGAAAGGCGGCATAAGTATAAAAATTCAAGTTTCAAAGAATAAAAAGTAAAACCGAATTTCAAGAACACAGAAGCACTCAAGTAAAACCGAAACGTCAAAATGAAACATAATTCAGGTAAATAGAGATTCAATTCGTCCTAATTGCATATTCCTCAAATTCCAAAGTCTAATCAACCGACAATCAAATTGTCTACAGTTAAACGACTTAAGAAGTTATGCTTAGCTGGAGTTATTACAACTCTGGACTACTGGAAACTCAAGAAGGTGGTGAAGAAGAAATATTTAACTAGAAAAACGACCTACACCCGAAAGCCGTTTCTTCTGTATACTTTTACAAAGGATGAATGCATTTTGCTATTTCGGTTCACTGAACAGCAAATTCATCGTTTGCGAGTAGCCTTAAAAGTACCAGCCGTGTGCCAGCTGCCGAACAGAATTAAATTCTCAGGTTAATTTCAATCAGACAGTATTTTCTTGCTTCGAATTCATCAACCTTTTTGCTCGAATGACTAACGTCGTTATTGTAAAATTTAGGCATCGAAGGAATCTGCATTCTGCTAAGACGATTGAGTTATCCAAATCGACTAAGTGACCTAGTAAAAACGTTCAACAGAGACCCGGGTACACTGTCCCGAATATTCAGTTGGGTGCTCAACATGATTTACATAAATAACGTCCACGTGATATCTTCATTGAAGCAACCATGGTTAACCTTGCATGATTTGGAACACTTTTCTGAGGTACTTGAAATTATAAACGAAATACTCAATTAAAAGTTATAGTACATAATCCGATTTGAATATTTTATTTCCCTTTGAATTGACCTCTGCTCATATCAAATAAATATATTCAATTCAATTCAAAATTTAATTACAGCGATGTTCCGCAGCCGGCTCTCTGTTCCCAAACGTAGTTTAGGTTTGGATTTATTGATGGAACGTCTAGGGCTATATGCAGACCGTCGAGAGGACAAAGGGACCAGTACAGTGGTTACAAAAAGCAACATGTCCTAAAATACCAAAGCGTTGTATTTCCGAATGGCTTAATTGGCCGACTGGATGGACCATTCAATGGACGACGACATGATTCCGCTATTCTACATCTGAGTCACATACTGGACGAAATGAGGCATAATTTTACTTGTGCCGACGGCACCTGGTTTACTTTGTACGGTGACCCTGGCTACAGTAATCAAAAATTTATTAAGGTCGGTTACAAAAATTATATGAGGCTTACCGACAATCAAAAACAATTTAATGCTGATATGTCTGCTATTCGAGTCAGTGTGGAGTATGGCTTTGGCAAAATAGTTCAGAATTTCGCCTTTCTGGATTTCAAAAAGAATCAAAAACTATTGCTTCAAGAACTGAAGAAACAATACACAGTAGCTGCGATCCTTACTAATTGTCACACATGTCTAAATGGTAGTCAGGTTGCTAAATATTTTAACTGCTGTCCACCAATGTTAGAGGATTACTTGAATTAAATACAATTTTTTAGGAATGAATTTTTAACAAAATTTTAATTTTCGGTTTCAGTATGGAAATATGATGTAATAAAATCAAGCCACCAAAAAATGACATTCTATTTTTTTGTAAACTTCATCATGAACTGACACATCGAATTTTGGTATTGAATCTGCGACATGGCTATCTCGTCCTTACGTTTACTTTCCTCGGCCAAACGCTCTTGATTTTTACCCTCAAGTAGAAGACGGGACTTCTCGAGTTCGAGCTTAGAATTTTCTAACTCAAATGATTTTTCCTTGTTTTTTTGCTCCGCATTAAATCGCAGAAGTTCCATCTTGATTTCGTGGTTCTGCTTTGTTTGAATAAATTCGTCTTCCGGAGCCATTTTAAATCGTCGCGAACGTACACCAGAGGGCCCAGGTGCCAAATCTAAAAAAGTTTAGAATTATATTTATTAGGTTAGCAAAACATACAATGAATTTAATATTAATATATTAATATATTTCCCAACTAATGATTGGTTTCATACCTTTCTGTATGGATCCAAGTGCAATTTCCCTTTCTTCGTCGGCACGTTTCCTGTCGTCAGCCGTTGCTTGTCTCTTATTTTTCTTATTTTCAGGACCTGTCATAATATCAGCAGATTTTTATTAATAGCATGACGACAGTAGAAGTTAAACTGGTTCACTAAAACCTTACTTTGACTATCTGATGCTGTCTGTTTGAGATTATCCTTAGATGTTGAATCATCGGCAGGTAGATCAACACCGGCCGTGTTTAGTTCGTCAATGGTAACGGTCAGAACTTCGCTTGCATCATAACCGGCGAAATCGTCATCACCGGGAGAATATTCATCACAGTTGTCCTCAGTGTCAGGACCCAGCTCAATGTTGATTTTGGCCTCGGATTCTTCAATCAGGGCTATAATGCTCTCTAATAGACTTCCCCTCTCAGATCTGGCCTCTTCTGTCCCGGTTCTAAATTGACATCAAATATTTACATTTTACGTGTGTATGTTCGAATTAATTTGGAGAGAGCTAACGTTTATGCTAAACCTGGCATTTAAAAATTGTTATTCTCACTTTGTGCATAACTCTTCAGATCGGAATTTCTTCACCAAAAGTGTAACTCTATCTTTCACAGTTCGTTCTGTCAGGTTGTAATCATACTTTAATCTCAAGTTTTCAGAAATTTCTGCCCATTTTTCGATTCCCAGTTGCCAAGGGTTAACTTGCAATGCGACTTGTAGTAAGTTTAAGTCCCTGCCCAGAGTGAACCCGAATCGATTCTTGACTTCCTGAAACAATTAGACGCATGGACAATTAACAAACACACTCATTCGTCAGCAGATTTGAATTCCTAAGTACACGAAATGACCTTACTTTTGTTTCATTTCGTTGTGCGGATAATTTTTTTAGGCTCCGTTTAGCCGACTTGACCAAAGGCATGATGATCAAAGTGTCAAGCCTCGAAAAATCTGAAAATTATTTCAAATATATAAACTAAAAACGGTTAAGATTGTGACGAATCCTCTTTGAAAGCATGCTGATTTTTGAAAATACTAAACAACTACACTAATTACTTCTTTTTTATTAATTTTTGTAATTAATGAAAAAAATTCATTTGAATTATAATTTTTTAGCACTTTTCAATTAATCAAAAATTAAGTTGGGACTTGAGGAATTAACTTTGGGTTGTTTTGAGGAAATTAAGAATTGTTTTGATTGTGGCCGAAATTTTTTGAAGATTTTGTCGTATTCCAATTTACCAAATTGGATTATTTTTAGAGTGAGGAATTTGTAATTCTGTTTACTTGTTCAACTTACCCGTATAATTTTTGATGAGACGGAAACGGTATTCCAATTTTGAAAACAATTTCAAAATCTTCGAAAAGACTGATTCTTGAGGTTGTGTTTTTCCAAAACCCGAGTCGAGTGTGGATCGGAGTCTGTCGGTCAGAATTCGCTGCAGCTGCAATGCATATGCAGAACTTTTGGCGCATGTCTGTAAGTTCAGCATAGTTGCGTGACCACGTAAAACTATTTCACCCGTAAACGTATCCGCAAATTATAACGTGTCCGCAATAAAAAATCATCCCGTAAAAGTGAAATAACGGGAGAGAATCGCTCTTACGTTTACGTTTTTCAGTGTTACGGATTTGCGCTAAGTCCCAAATATGTTACTCTTTTCTAACATTTTTCCAAGTCAGACACACCCAAGTTATATTCAATGAAATATTTGTAGAAGAAGATATTTTTTTAAGTTGCAATTGAGTAAGAACAAGAAAAGAACGGGCCGACAATTCTTTGACCACAAATGAGTTTAGATTGTGGTGCGGAAAACGTGGGTCATTGTGACCTCTGTTCACCACAATCAAGATGACTTTCCCTGTTTATGCATTCACGGACATTATTCAAAGGTCAATGTCAAGTAAAAGAGTTCTGAGTAAAATGCAGGTTTTTCATGGAGGCAATAATGTACAATAAAGGTGTACTGCCACGACCCTGCCTTCTTTCTCCACTTTTTGGGAACACCTTCTGGAACACTCCGGGAAATTAATCTTCCGTGGAACCTTCTGCTGCTGCTGGTTCCAGTTACAGTAGTGTGAAATTTATCTGTAACGTCACCATGTATTTTTGAAATTCTAAAAATAAAATATAGATCTAACAACTATAAAGTCATTTAGTTCCATGTAACTCATTTTGTGTCAACTTTGACAACTTAATAGATAAGATTTGGAAATAACTTCATCAGAAACATGGAAATGAATTATTCATGATAAGATTCGTTGGTGGTTTCATAAACCTGTTGAATGACTTCCTCCAAAATATACACTTATAATTTGAGTGTTCTTTCTGAAACGATTCACATGGCGGGTGTGCTATCTAAATTGAAATGAAGGGCTATAACAAAATAATATCATTAATGTGAAGCATTTCATAAATATGTTACAGCAGTGGATACAAAATTTTCTTCGTTTTTTAACCGCTTCAATTTGCAAAATAGTTTGACAATCAACGAGAAGCTTATGCATGGCTTAAGAGGACAAATGGGCTAGCAACTTTCCTCTTCTCCCCCTCCCCTCACCGCCGGTTCTTTCTCTAAATTGTGAGGCACTTAATATAAAACGCGACAAAACATTTACCAAACGGAAAGTGTATGATACAGGGTCCCGCTAGCAACATGGACCGTATGTCAAATCAGCAAAATAAAAAATAAACATGGCTACCAAAAGC
>JAQGCB010001573.1:0-13989 GCA_034698835.1 Protaphorura tricampata
GGTGGTGAGATAAAAGTCGATCATTTTACCGTATGTGTTAAAAGTGCATAAGGAAACCAAATAATACCGAATCACCTCCATTCGTACACAACTCGGTCACTTTAAATGCATATTTTGTACAACCACCACCTTCTTGTCGTATTTTCGTACTGGAACTGAGAAACTGTTTGATTTCTTAGAATTGTAATTTTAAAAATAATTAACAATCTCGCAGTAGTGCTAGTACTATGTGAACTTTGTGTATGTAAAGTGGTAGTGTAGTGATACAGGTACAGGTAACAACACCCCATCATTATGCTAATTTACTGTTATTGTCCTTTGTTATTTTTTGGCTAAATTTTGGGGGTAATCCATTGAGAGAAGAAGTCCGGAGAGCAACTGATGAGAGTTGAACATTGTGTTGTGTGGTCCGTCCATGTCCACGGACGACAGTACTAACAGTACAGGATGTGTGTCTCTAAAAGTCTATCCACATCTTAAATTGACTAAAACTCAATTAACTCTTAGTATTATCTTAAATTGACTAAAACTCAATTAACTCTTAGTATTAATGTCTACGTTGTGTACAGGGTGACCCATCAATGAGCATCCCAATGTTAGAGAAAAATTAAAGAATGAATGAGAATAACAAGTCCATGCTGATGAATTTTGGTCAACCCGAAAATGCATGAATATAGAAATCCTGGACGGATTATTTATGAACAACCCTGTAAGTCATGTCTTATGAATACCTTTACAGAGTTCCATAGTTTGAGACAAGGTATAACTGAATATATGGACTTTTGATCGATTTTAAAAGGAAGCTTGGCCGGACGCGGCGCGGACGTCATATGTTTAAAACGTAACAAAGGGAGCAAAGCAAATTGGAAAACAGGGAAGATCCGGATGGAAAAATTATTGAGTGAGTCAGAGTTCACCTACGTTATATTTTAGACGGATACGTTTTACCGATATATTTTTATAGGCCAATAATCTAATTAAAATTTTGTGAATATACATGTGATTTATGGAAAATATTTTGAAATTGAGTTTTGAAAATAGGTCCATGAATTTTATTTTGATTGACATTTCAGTAGTTTAATTTAAATACATGCAGTATTTTATGTCGTGTATTTTGTGGGATTACTTATCTTCTCTTGAGACAAGTTTTGTGTATGGAGAAAGGAGAAAGTATTTTTCACATGGAGAAAGCAGTGTACTTTCACTTTCACCTACCTGTACTGTACTGTACATATTCTTGTGAATGTTTGCTTACCGTACAGTAACAATGGTCATTCATCTACTTATTGTTAACTCTTTGGCTATGCTATGCATAATTTCCTGAAAGAATTGTCTTGAAAAAAATATTTAATAAACAGTGGGCGAGGATGGTGACTGGTACGGATTTTACGGATGCGTCTGTGAACACGGAAGTAGCTCTGTATTCAGCACTCAACACGTTTATATTCACAACAAAATGGACCGATTTGTATTTCATCGAATATAGCAGTCAGGAACGAAAAACATAGACATATCTATGTAAATAAGCCTGTGAAAATGGTCAACGTATTTTATTAGAATCCACGGACGACGTGGCTCATGATACGGAGTCAGTGACCGGGTATGAGTTGGATTCAGTTCAGTTCAGTCTTAAAACAGTATCTGGTCACACAAGTTTAGTTTACCGGAAACCATTGCTTTTCAACTCAAGTAAAATAAAATCTACAAGTTCAAATTTTTTCTGCAGGCACCAATAATAGTTGTCATGAAACTAAGAAGTCAAGTAAAACAACTGCTGCCCATTCCGGAAAAATCCTACATTCCTGAAGTGGAATCAAGAACAAACGAGGTAATTTTCCTATGCAAATTGCAAATTCTATCGAGAAAGTTGAGAGTGACATCAATTTTAGCAACATGAACATAATCACTCTCATTTCACCCTCGCAGAAAGTCGGAAAGTTTTTAAAGAATACAAGCCATAGCTAACTTTTTTGAAAATTCTATTCACTTTTCATTCATATTTACTTCATTGTCCAACAGATTTTGGCGAACAAGGCAGGGGGTTCCAGAAACGATCCAACCGTCCAAGAGGACAACGTGGCCTGTCGACAACGAAAAATACAACGGAGGGCTGAAGCACAACGGGATATCTCTTACGGCTGTGAAGGTGTCCTTGTTTCGGACAATTCTGATGTAATGGAAGTAGAAAAAATGTAAGGAAATAAGAAGACAAAATTATTTTACCTGGCACACCAAAAAATATTTGTAGCAATCCGGTTCAGATTAAAAAATTCCTGGTTTATTTTTTCAGAACTGCAGTTCCAGTCGAACCAATAATTAAAGTTCCTATTGTTGAAGCTGACATTGACTCTCAAACAATGGATGAAGACGAGTGCGAAATGATAACAGGGGACATCTTCCCTGTCGTCCCAGAATTTGACCTACCAGACCTTGGATTTCATTCAGAACTCAACCTAATTCCAAACATGTCATTCTTCCAACATGGGTTGGGCGCTGGTGCAGGTGCGGAGGACTTGACCTACGTCAACATCGAGAGTAATCTGGATTTAATCAAACAAAGATTTGGGAACTACGAAATGGAACAAACAGAAGCTGAGATCAAATGGTCAACATATTTGGCTCAGTATCAATATCAGAATCAAAATCAATCTGAACTCTACTCCACGGAGGACGATGATGACTCGGAAGAAATTAATTTGGAACTGGAAAATAGCAACAACAGTTCATCCCACTCACATCCCACCCAGGGTCAACCTGAACTTAACCGTACTTATTTTTTTGCACTGTTTAACTACTGATGACGATATGTACTACTGTATTTAAATAATTATTATACCTACACTCTTTTAATGCTTTTTTTAGAATCCAAAGATGGTTCGAATGACCAAGATTGTGAGGTTCCCAATGCTAAAGGAAAACTGTCAGATATGGCGGATCCAAATCCAAAGACTACGAGCCGAAGCCATTCCAGTTCGAATCACCCAAAATCCCAAAACTCAAAATCGAGTACAATTTCTAAGTCTTTGGAACAAAACCGACCGCGAGATCCGTCTCGCGACCGCGACCATCACATACATGAAAAATCCAACAAACCCAAGTCAAATAAAAACAATTCCAATGAATCAGGATTTGAATCGAGTACTATCCCAGCGGGAAAAGAACCAAGGATTAGAAGTATCCGTGGAATTGGGTGGAATACTCATGGAAATCTAATCTTTCGTGTTCAATTCGTCAAGAGGGGAGAGTATGTTCAAAATAATAATTAAAATATTTATTAACTAATTAATTAACACTTAACACCAAAAAAATGTTGACCTTATTTTACTTAGGATCAGTTGGATACGTATGAGAGACATTCCTAGCACAGACGCTCGCCTCATTCGTGACTACATGAGGAAAGACGGTCGTACTTGGTTTTATTGTGTCCACAAAAATCTAGTCCCAGCTCGATTTCCTGGTGATAGAATTCGAGAAGATAGGTCAGATGGTTTGGCCTGTGACTCTGATTGCAAGGAAGATCGGAGGGATAATCCGTATGTAGTGGAAGAGGACAATAGTTACGATGATACGGATTTATGCTACGCAAAATTGAATTACATGATGGGTGGGTCTCGTACGTTAAATATTTTCAAATTTTTTAAAGAAGATCCGTGAAATATTGTGAAATTAAATTTTCAGCCACAAAGGATGAAGAATTTGATCGAATCCAAGAAGGGTTGTCGAAATCACCATCGAATTCACAAAAAAGAAAATCGACTGATTCTGATTCATTTTCGGCCAAGTCACTCCAATCAGAGAAGAAAAGGTCTGGGTCTTCGTCCAAATCAGAATCATCATGTCCGAAGGCTAAAATCACCAAAATGTCTGACTCAATTCCGTCTCCGAGCAAACCACAACAGCACAATAAATCTACAGAGAAATTACAAAAAACCAAGACTGAATCTTCCAAGTCTTCTTCATCTTCTAACAAAATAAAACTTTCCGAGACGAAAATCCATAAATCTTCTTCGTCTCAATCAAAACAATGCGAATCTAACTCTAAATCATCTTCGAATTCGGTGAAGCATCCATCGCCAAAGAAAAAGTCCTCAAAAATGTCAGGGTCAGACATGAAGAGTACCTCAGCCTCTAAAGTTACCAGCTCGGTTTCAAACTCTGCTGACAAAACACGACCGAAGATTAAAATGTTCCCTTCGATTTCATCCAAATCCAAACAACCAGAGTCAAAATCTTCGTCTGGGGGTAAACAACGTTCACATTCACATGAGTCAAAATCTTCGTCAAAATCTTCTGACAAAGTTTTGTGTTCGACCGTAACATCACACTCAGCTTCATCTTCGGCGAAATCAAGATCATCCAAGTCAAATGGTCAGAAATCGCTATTTGAATCGACGAAAGAACCCCAAGTAAGCAGAATTCCATCTAATGAGTCTGAGTCTACTGCGGTATCGTCCAAACCATTACCAGTAGTACCACAGAAAATTGGGTCCAGAGAAACCTCTGGTTTACATTCTTCTGTGGCCGTGGCGAAACTACAACCAACCGACAAGAAAATTGTCAAACCTTCGTCTTCTGAAGTGAAACTACCATCACCATCGCTTGGGAAAAACTCGGGCAAATCCATGAATTCTATTAATACTCAAGGAACGGTTTCATGTTCGATCGTACTATCAAGACTGAAGCCCGAGTCTCATCCACAATTATCACTAGAATCTCCTTCAACGTCTGTGAAACCACCTCCACCGGAGATCACACTAGATCCTCCTTCAATTTTAGTGGAACCACCAACAGCGGAGATATTATCGCTAGAATCTCCTTGGATATCGCCGAAACCACTAATACCGGAGATATTATCCCTAGAATCTCCTTCGACTTCGCTGAAACCACAGTCACCAGAGGTATCGCAAGTATCCCCTACGACTAGGCTGAAACCACTATCACCGGAGATGACCGTAGAAATTCCTTCGACATCGTTAAAAGCACTATCACTGGAGATACCCATGGAATCTCCTCCAACTTCGCTAATACCACCACAACCGGTGATCCAATCCCAGAAATCTACAGACACGTTTTCGTCTTCGCCCATTCCATTAATACCTGCAATTGATTCCACAAATATATTTCCCTTGTCCACCAATTTGACCATTCCGTCAACACACGACCAGATAAATTTCCCCAAAAGCGTTGACCCCGGAGAAGAACCGGAACCCGCGGTTACGGTGAATGACTCCGTCAATTCCAACGACGAAGGAAATCCTACGTGTGAAAACTCTTGGCGTGTCAAAGAAGTACCTACCAATTCCAACGACACTCCTTTAATCTTGGTAAAGGAGCTACCCTCTCCCGGAGTAGGAAATCCCGCAAAAACGGTACCAATAATACAGGCAGCACGCATTAACAATTTACCAGTGAATTCCAAGCAAAAGCCGCGGATCCTACCTATTGTGGGTGTGGCGGTTCAGACAACATCTCTTGTAAATAATGACGGAAGTTTACGAGTTGTATGCCCTGCAAAGGGTTGTCCCTTTACATTTCTGAGTACAAACAGTGTTATGAAACACTGGCGTGCTAAACACAGAGATTTGGGGAAATGGAAGGACTTACATTTTACATAAACACATTATGTAATTTTAAAAAAAGCAACAATATATTATTATCTATTACTTGTTAAAATTAATTGGATTTACTATTAATTAGTTAAGGAAATATTGAACAGTGCTATCAAAAATATTTGTGTAAATTGTACGGAATGTGTGTGTGTAAAAATAAATGCAATAATGCTCTTAAGAATTTCATTTCCCAGGGTGAAAATTAATTATCATATTATATTTTGAAACTATTTACCTACATTCTTACGTTTTGCAAAAAAAAAATCCCTTACGCCCATTAAAATTTAGGATCCTATATTTGCATTGACTCAAGCAGGAAGTAATTGCACTGTTAAAAACCCAGCATATTTATTTATTCATCCTTACTTAATTTTTGTATTCAGGAAATAAGTATAAAATCCATTTCACTGCATGTTACTTTACTTGTTTACAACTTTTGAGACAATATTTACAGGAAATCATTCAAGTGTTAAAATAAAATTCTAAGAATCTACAAAAACTATACCTATTGTTTAAAAATCAACAACTCAAGAGGTCGATAACCGGTCAGATTTTTTGACCACCAGGGTGGTGCGCACACAAATCCTTTTTAATTTTGTGAACTCAGACGTGTGACGACTGACGATTCAACTTGAGTCCAGGGCCTTTACAATATGGCAGAATATTTGGCATCCATTTTTGGGACTGAAAAGGACAAAGTGAACTGTTCCTTTTATTTTAAAATTGGAGCTTGCCGACACGGAGACCGTTGTTCTCGTATTCACAACAAACCAAGTTTTAGTCAAACAGTTGTCCTTCAAAATTTATACGTGAGTCCAAAAAATTTCATCAAATCTGCTGATCCATTTCAATTGAATCACATGCTGATGAGTGATGAAGACATGCAAGAACACTATGATAATTTCTATGAAGACGTATTCGTGGAGTCTGAGGACAAATATGGTGAAATTGAAGAAATGAACGTGTGTGATAATCTGGGTGATCATCTCATTGGAAATGTTTACATTAAATTCCGACGTGAAGAAGATGCAGAGAAAGCTGTGACGGATTTGAATAATCGTTGGTTTGGTAAACGTCCTATTTATGCTGAATTGAGTCCAGTCACCGATTTCCATGAGGCTTCTTGTCGGGAGTATGATGTTGGAGAATGCACTCGGGCTGGATTCTGTAATTTTTTACATTTGAAACCAATTTCAAGAGAATTGAGAAAATATTTGTACGATCGTCGTCCTAGAAGAGCAGCCATTCTACGTTGTGTGAGTCTGAGTCGAAGTCAAAGTCGCAGTCGCAGTAGCAGCAGCAGCAACAGTAGCAATAGCCGTAGCCGCAGCCGAAGCTCATCCCCAAAATATCGTCGTCGCTCAAGGTCATGGTCACCAGACGAACTCATGGATCGTAATGATGATCGGAAGAGAAGTCGATCCCGCTCTCGTTCTCGTTCTCGTGAAAATGGAAGACGTCGTCGGCGTTACTAAAATTAGCCATCATTGTATCTGTAGAGGTGGATGAATGTCCTCCACTTGTTTTGACCCATTATTGGAACCACATTTCTTATTTCATGTTGATTACAAAATTTTATTTCATTATTGTCAACTCTAAATTATTATTCTGAACTAAACTTATTGTTGTTATTGGTTGTCTTCCATTAATTAGTTGCCTTTCTCTGTCATCTCCTTCCTGAACATTGAATAAAGGATTTTAAATTATTTCTTCTATCTCCATCCATGTAACATGTACTGCGTATTGATGATTAAGTTCAAAATGGAATATATGAATTTACCTCATGATTCTGTCTCACTCGTATCTCTCGTTTTTCTCCAAAAACTCAGAATTTATGTAGGGGTGCAAGGTGCAATCCCTTGGACTAACAGTGTTTGGGAATGCTTCTATGGCAGCGTTAGTCCACCATGGAACTTTATTTCTTCTATATTTCTGTAGCTGTGTAGGTATTTTGCCTAAACCAAGTGAAGGCCAACCCAATCCACTTAAGAAAATAATATTATAACGAATAATAACACTTATGGTTCGATTAAACGCCGGGTCAAAAAGTTCAAATTTTAATTAAACGCCGGGTCTGAATAATACACCTCTAGAGGACGCGGACGTAGACTCAAATGACCGAGTTGAGTAGAACCCCAGTGCAGTGGTCTTTTTAAAAACCTGGCAAAATCTCATAGCAATTCGTCTCTCAGCCAGGTATGTATTTCCAAGGTTAGGGTCACTGAGATTGGAATGGGCATTTGTAACTTTTCGTTCGGCCAAAATACTGTCAAGGACTACTCAGTCAGAGGTTGTCAAATGCTATAAGCATCCATTCAATCAATCCTACCGATTCCTGATTCGTAGTGTAGATCAGATTCAATCCAAAATGTGTTACCTTATAAAGTAATTCGGAAATCGGTTCATGCAACACCCACTTAAACGGGTGGGTATATATGTATGACTTGTGTGATATTTCAATTCAATTCAATTCAATTCAATTCGTTTTTTTATTTGTCAGATTAAGGAAAGGCAAACAATGGTACTAAATCACAACCTTAGGAAGTAACCTTCCCCATTGCCTGAGAGTCGAAGTTGAGAAAATACAATTTAGAGACTAACTAAATTATGACCAAATAATTCACCGTTGTTAGAGACTTCTTCATTAAATAATTGTACAATGGTTGGAATAAAGGTGGAAGCATACCTGGATAGGTACACTTGTGTATTAAACAGCTTAGGATGTCTAGTTCCAAAAGAACGCGTAACAGCAGTAGGAAGGAATGAGCGAAATCTGTCACTAAAAAATAACTTAAGGCCGAACTTAATAACATGATCAGTTCGTCGTTGTTGTAATGATTTAAGGTTAAGGGACTCAAGACAGGTATAATAACTTCGCTTAGATACAGATTTTCCTAGAATAATGGAGATACACCTGCGTTCAAACTTAGCTAGTAGTTCATTCAGATATTTGGTGTGGTTGTGCAGGGAAGGACCCCAAACCACAGAACAGTATTCCAAAATGGGTCTTATATAACATGTATAAACATACAATACTTCATTCACATCAAATCCTAAACCTTTAAGTTTCCTAATCATGAAGACACGCTGACTGGCCTTTTGAATTGTTTGATTGACATGACTAGTCCATTTTAACTTATTGTTAATGACTAAACCTAGAACTTTCATTTCCTCAACTTGAGGAATGTCTTCGTCACCGATTACAAAATTGTAAAAATCATGAATAGGAGATTTACTGAAGTCAAAAATCATTGTAAAACATTTCAAGCCATGGATAGACAACCCAATCTCATCACTCCAACAAGAAATGTCATTTAAGGCATCTTGAGAATACACGAACTCACCGGTGACAATCTCAAGAATACACAAATCGTCAACAAACCCAAATGATTTAAAGTCGGTACCATTGTACTTATCAGAAAATTTATCTAGGATTATGTTAATTAAGATTAAAAATAGCAGTGATGATAATTTGGTGCCCTGAGGAGCGCCACCCGAGAGTTCAAGTAGCGCGGATATAAGTTCTTTGAGTTTGACACATTGCTTTCTTTTGCTTAAAAATTGACATATCCATATGACATCATATAAATTCACCCCATACTCAACCAATTTTTTAACCACAACATTGTGATCCACTAAGTCAAACGCTTTACGGAAATCCAACTTGTGGAGGATAACCTTAGTCCTAGGATTGTTAGTGGCTTTAGCGATACAATCAATCATTTTGACTAGCAGATGATCACAAGAACAACCTTTCATAGCTCCGTACTGATTGTAACTAATTTTGTCTTTAACTGCTTCCCATACTCTAGCATACACATAAGATTCCGCTAACTTACTAAAAACATCAGTCTGTGTAATTGGTCTAAGGTCATTGAAAGACAAAACATTTGGTACTTTTGGAATAGGTGTAATAAAACCCCTTTTCCAAGCTGGAGGAACAATAAGTTGTGCAAAGGATTCATTTAGAATATGAGTAACCACAGATGAGATGTTTGAAGCAATTAGGGAAATTACCCTTGCTGGAATCCCGTTTGGTACATTAGATTTAAACGGATTAATTTTATGGCACTCCATGTACACATCAAAATCACTAACTTCAATAGGTGAGTCACAAACATTAAACGGCGCCAGCACCGGAGTAATTAAACCGCTATGTGTATTACAAACAGTGGCGTAGTACTCATTAATTGATTTTAGAAAATCAGTAATGGAACATTTAGTAGTTATTTCTTGACTGTCATACAATAATTGTAAACAATTAGGTTTTAACTTATTAGTGACTAACCGAACGACCTTGTGCCATTCCTTGTTACCAATCTTTGTAATCTGAGTGGCTATTTTTTTGCGGTATTGACTCTTGGCACATTTAATTAATTTATCTAACTTTAATCTGTCTGTTGTCAATGCACATAAGTTAAATCGTGCTGAGTTGTAAGCTTTCGATTTAACTCTTATTTCGTTTGTGATCCAAGGAGGATCGTCAGAATAACGAGTACATGTTTTTATAGGAAAACATCTAAGAAAAGTACCCAGAACAATTTGATTAAACTTAAACCATTTCCTAGACAGAGAACTTGCACTAAAAATGGTACACCAGTCAGTAAATTCAATAATTTTCATAAATTTGAGTGAAAAATTTGATTTGAAATCAAAATATTGTGAACGTGTGACAGTGATTTTCTGAATAAAAGTCTTAAGAGGGTTGAAACCTATAGCAGCGTGAACCCGATTACTTGGTGTGAAATGAATGGGTGGCAGCGGAACTGGCTCGTTATAATATATGCTTAGATCAGTATACAACAAATCTAAATTGGACATGGAATGATTAGTTGGATCAAAAAAAGTTGGAAACGACACCAACTGTTTTAATGAGCAGTAGCGAGTCAGTTCAACACCACCCTTCCACTTGTTGAAATCACCGAAAATAACAAATTTGGGCTTAACATAATTAATCTTTACATTGTCAATGAGTTGGATTAACTTAGACACCAGTTCATGAGAATAATTAGTGGAAGTAAACGTAGGGGGAACGTAAATAACTATGAAGCAAATAACTGAAATGTCTTTAGGTAATTTTCTGGTTCTAACTGTCACAGCCAAAACATCAATATTTGGATTGAATCCATTACATATAACTTGCTTCACGGAAAAGCAATTTTTAACATAAATTGCGACACCACCACCCTTCTTAATAGATCTAATTTTTTGGAACACTTTAAACCCACTAATTTCTATGTTTTTCATCTCATGTCTCCAAGTCTCAGTAATTGCACAAATATCAAAGTCAGACAGAACTAACTTCAGATTATCCAGTTTTACTTGATTGAGAGATGTAGCGTTGGTGTAATAAAATCTTGGCAGGACGAACTTGTCAGTTTGCACAAAATTGGATCTTTCAGTTGTTAAATCACTCACACTGGCAATATTCCATTTAATTCTCCTTTCTTTGACGTGACGACCACTTCTGACACCACGGTACCAAATTCCAAACTCCTTAATTTTGGTTACGACAGCAGCTTCTAATGACAATGGACTTCTTTTCTTCAAAAAAAACAAAAATGATCGGGAGTACAAGACCATCATGGGATTCAGTAATTTGGTAGTGAAAAGTAAAAAAATAAACCACTAGCCTGAAAAGGCACAGTGGATCGTGAGGCCAGAGCGTGTTTTGGTTCAAGTTCCCATGCTGAGTAATGTAAAGTCAACACACCCCAACCTCACTTTCCATGTACTAGAATCCTTGAAAGTCCTTGGGAAATTCTCCACGAGGTCTTCATCTTATTGAGCTGAAAAGACTGTCAATTCCTCCAGTACGTTCAACGACACGACTTCCTCCACAACCACGAACAAGAGAGACACCCCTCCACCAGTCGAGACAGCCAACGGTGGTCAAAAAGACCATAAAATAATTTAAAAACCGCAGTTTGTGAACCCCAGGAAGGGAACACGGCAGCCAGGAGCGGCGCCAAAAAATATCCTATATCGTAGTGTTTGACCTGGTTTGACCCCAGTCCAGCCTTACAGAGTCGACTGCGCACGAACACCTCATTCACTCACGATGATACACCGTAAATCCAGAATTAAAGTAAAATTGTAGCTCACTGGCTTGGCTTTGGTTGTCAAGGCGAATGTACTATAATGGAGTGACACTGTTTACAGTGTTTGGTTCATTGTGAGAACTCAAACCAACCGCAACCGCTAGTTCGTTCTCCCCTGCTGCCACAATATTTCTCAATTTGGATTTTACAGAATCCATTGACTTTTTAATCCAGTTAACTTCGCCCTTCACCATGATTCGTCCAAACACCGCTAGGATTTTACTCGTCGTTTTGAATTTTGTCATTAGACAAGATGCGCAAAACGGTAGGACGTACGAAAACGAAACCGAGAACGAAAAATATGAATTTCCCGCTCGGTGCGGCGCAGTTTGGACCTCGTGACATGCTCTTTCGTATCGTTTGGTAACTCATACGAGAATTTGTACGAAAATTCAGGGCTTCTACCGTTCAATCTACCGTTTGGATTTCTATATACGAAAGCAATAAAATTCGTTCAAAAAATGGGTAAATTTTATTTCGGAAAAAGTTTTGAGTCTGATTTGGCGTTGTTGAGTGAAATTGAACGTCAACCACAGGCAGAGCCGAGACCGGGTGACCCTTCTCATCCATGAGTTCAAAGGTCAAGAGGCTTTGAGTGTATAATCGTAAGTTTAACTGTACATATAATAATATTTGACTTAGGTAGACTTTGAATTAGACAAATTCAGGAGGCCAGCGGAGGTTTGATAAATCCGATTGGAATCTAATGAATAAACCCTAGATGATCTAATTCTAATTCCTTATTAAAAATTAACTCTTTCGTTTCACTTTATCTCGAGAAGTTCCACTTTCAAAATTCCATGCCTTTATATTTTCTGAGATTTAATTTGAAGCGTAGGCTGCAGCAAGGCAGGTTTACTTCATATCTGCATTTTGTAATTTCTATTTTAATTTTACATTTAGCTCTGGAATAGAGGTAGCGGAAATGAATAAAGTGAAGGATCTGTTGACCAATATTTCTTCATTGATTGAAATTAGTCCAATCAAATCCACGCATTCCCAAAATGCGAAAGAACGAATGCAGGTTGAGAAAACTCGTCAAGAGTCGTGGTAAATTATTACCTGGAGGGGTACATTAAGTGTTTGAGAAGTACACACAGTCCTTCCATTCCAGAGAAGGTGATCCGATTTTTAAAAATAATTTTGATCTTTTTAGCCGAAAGATATCCTCCTTGTAGAACCGGAAAAATCGAACAATTGTTCAGATTTTTCTGGTATATGATGCATTTGCTTTCCAGACTCAATTTTATCCAAAATGTAAAGTACATTTTTTTCCGATTCACCCGATTTTCGAATTCACACGAGAATTTGTATTTTTTTTTGAATTCCCGCAGAATGTTACGGTTTCGCAAATACGAGACAAGCGCATCCTGTTCCTAAGCGCCTCACAAGCTATTACGAAAACGAGACCGGTGCGGGAAAATTTCGTTCTCGGTTTCGTTTTCGTACGTCCTACCGTTTTGCGCATCTTGTCTATTAATAGTCGAAAGTTGACGATGTTAAAATTCAGACCGGCTGTTTCATATGCTTTGGATAGTGTCAAGTGTTGACCATTCAATTCATGTGTCGAGTAGCATCTCATCATTACGGGTTATAAATGCTCGCTTCGAGAAAATTGAGAATTTTACGCTGTAGTTACGCTGCTATCAAATTGTTTTATATCTGATATTCCTGGATCCGTAGTTTTGAGAATAGCTTCACCAACAAAGCCGAAGTAAGTTTTAAAAGAAATCATATGAGCTAGAAATATTTTTCATTACAAGATAATTCGATTAAACGATTCCTTAATCATCCTATGTAAATAAACAGGATAAAACAGCTGTTCTAGTCTAGCTTAGCTATGGCACGGGAATTGGCTAGTGTTGAAAAATTTGCACATTAGTTTAGGTGTGGCCGCGCTCCAACAATATTCTGTGACATAATTCAATGCTTCCAATTCGTTGAGAACTCCACTATCGTATTTCGATGGGGTCATAAAAGTGTATGGCTAAATTAGCCGAGTCTAATGAAGGTGCGACAGTAGAGAAGCGTGTTTGAATTTTTTCTTTGGCTGATATAGTTCTTTTAACCGATGTCGGAATCACGTAATATTAATAGTCGAAAGTTGACGATGTTCCAATTCAGACCGGCTGTTTCATATGCTTTGGATAGTGTCAAGTGTTGACCATTCAATTTATGTGTCGAGTAGCATCTCATCATTATGGGTTATAAATGCTCGCTTCGAGAAAATTGAGAATTTTACGCTGTAGTTACGCTGCTATCAAATTGTTTTATATCTG
>JAQGCB010001574.1:0-13987 GCA_034698835.1 Protaphorura tricampata
TCGTAGGGGGGGGGGTGGCACCTACTACACCTATAGAGGTTATCATCTATGGAACTTTGCCTTCGGCCGTGCTACTCTACGTATCCATCTTTCATCCGGAACCCTCCTAATAACATCAGTGTGGATTTTTCCCCAGAAATTACACTGACTGTCAATTTTACGTTCGACAATTTGGGAATAATTAGTTTACTATTGGCCAGAGTAGATGTTAATGCTAACAGAACTATTACACTATTACAGGTAAATCCCGGGCAGGACGATAGTACAAAAGATTTTTTAAAACCATTAACATCTATTTTATATATTTACTGGACAACGATTCTCAGTGAAGAAAGAGATTAGAATCCGTATATTCATAATTCATAGTGGGATCAAAATTCAAAATCATCAAAATGAAAAATGTATTATTGGACTAACGATAACGATTCGATTCTCTCATTAATATTGAACATACCTTTCAAGGTAGGTTAAGTTGGCTAATATGAAAACGGAAATTTATACAGCCAAATTCGAGGAAACGGTATCGAATTCATGCATTTGTCAATGACCGCATTATTGGTTTCGAACGACTTCTGTAACCACAAGACTCGTCGGTCTGATAAGAAAATAGTGAAAATAACTTTTATTTGGATTCTTTTAGTACTAATGTAAACATACAATCCAGAAACAATTAAACAGTATTCATTCGCTAGCCCACCGTGGTATTCCATAATTTCTTAATTTCTCGATAGAAGATTTTTTAAATAGTACAACAACTTTTTTCCTTGTTATACTTTCCAACCACGCCTACTGCAGTCCAACCTGGTAAATTCAGAACTTGTACACAATTAATTTAATTTTAAATGAAGTTACTCCAGGGATCAGGAGTACATCTGAACATGTAATTATACATTACATATTCAACTCATTGTCGGTGCTCAGGCTGTCAAAACTTAATTATACGGTAAATGAAACAGAGAGGTGTAAATTACAATTTATGGGGAAGGGCAGAGTTGCACAAACTGGTTTCTGTGCAAAAAGTTGTTGCATGTTCGCATGCAGGTTGAAACCTAAAACAGCAACAGCTTGACAGGACAATAAGGCATAAGGCTATTATAAAGACAGTTGGAAATTGGAATGGAAAAGAAGAGTCTAGTCATTATAGATTAAGGAGGCTGATATTATCCTGGAACAAGGCTTTTACATTATATGCAGGTGCAGAAACATGGTTAAATTGTTAATAATGTAAGCAAAAAAGAAGACAAATGCATTACTGGTATAAAAATGACGTTATTATGTGCATTATAAATGAGACTATGGGGTGAAAAGGCACAAAGCCCATGAAGTGTAAGTAATTCCATTCAGACTACATGTATATTCCTCCTGCTCACTCATAAACTCATTATTTGGAGAATTGTTCCGTTGGCGGACGTTTATTGATTCGTGGAAAGAAAAGAGGAAAGGTCATCTGTTTCTGCTACTAGAAATGAACAGTTTTAGACTGGATTGAATCGATATTTATGAGCTTTTAATGTACAGATGCATATCTAATCTATCTTGGGAAAGAGAGAAACCATGGTCAAAGCTTGAGCTTCAAAAGTAGAGGAGGTGGAAAATTGAATTTTTGGATCAGAAATTGGACATGAGAGTATAAAAGCTGAGAAATTATGCCAACATAAGTCCAGTGAATTGGCTTAAAATTGTCCACGCAGTTTTTTTGAATGCCTTAAAAATAGTCTTTATAATGAGGTAATCCTAATCCAACATAGGGTCGGATATTGATATGACCCCCAAAAAATGGTTTGCCTTTGTTTACGCATCTCGTCAGTCCCTACAACGCGACGCGTTGTTCTCGTATTTCTAACAATAGCCATTACGTAAAGTAGAATATATTCTAGTCAACTCTCAACTCCACGGTACATATAACTTTCACTACCTGTCTGTGTACTGTTCTGTGGCTGCTGTGTTAGGCATAACATAATATGACGTACAGAACAAGGCCAAATTTTTTTGTGCCAATTTGTAAGGCACTAGGGCTTAGGGCTACAAAACTACAGAATTGCACACAATAAGAATCACCATGTGCTAATGTAAACTACTACTGTCTACAGTAGACAGTAGTAGTTTACATTAGCACTACAGTAGTATTTTCAGTCGTGCTCATTCATGCATTGTATTCAATGTGTATGCTATAACGCACAAAAACGGAGCTGCGGAGAATAGAATTTGCACAACCCTTTGTTTGTGTACACAATATTATGACTTTTAATAAAAAATAAGCCCAAAGCTTTCGTCAGAGTCCGAGTAATAGCGAGTAATTGACCACCCTGTGTGGATTCAATTAATTTATAATTAGGGTGAGGGATTAATTTTTCCGGCCCAGGAGGTCCTGTATTATTTTATTCATAATAGGAAACGTGAACGGACGGAGGAGGGAAGTCAGAGAGCCACAAATATTTAGAGTTGTTTGTTAGCTAACAGTTAGAATTATGGTTCATAAACTTTATTTCACAATGTGCGAAACGGTAGTTTAGTTGTCGTTCCAGTTTTTGGGTGTGAAGACCACATTAGTGGGCCTATAAAGGCAAGGTTAAGTTGGTCCGAACTCTTTTTTTTTCTTCTTGAAGGAGCGCATGATGAGAGTTCTTAATTGTCCTTGCAAATATTGAATCCCAATGAGGTAATTTCATCCTCAACCTTCGTCTACCCACCCCTTCACTTTGAGTTTCATTTCATTTTTTTTTCTCAAGCAGTCAAGTCTTGTAAAGTAATACCATGAAGTCATCACACAGTAGAGTTTCGGCCGTCAAGCCGACTGTGTTTAGTTAATGCGTCCCAGACTGTGTGTTGTGTATTCGCATTCACACAAGTTGGATTTGTGGACTGCATTATTGTTATTGCATAGCATTGGGTTGCATTTACATTTAGAAGACTGTTACCCGCTTGATTAGAAAATGGATAATCAAGGGCAACCCCCGGGTGGGGCGTTCCCTAATTTGACTACTAAACCTAAACCTGGGAGAGAAAGAGACCGGAAGCGTGTGAGTAGTGGTGGTGGTGAAACTAGTGAGGGAAAACTTCCGCAACATTCACGCTCACGTACTAGATCCGGCTCCGGCTCTCGGTCTTCACAAGCTGTATCAAATCGTGTATTATTTTATGAGCAGGTATGGAAAGGTAAAAAATCAACATCTACAGAAGGTGGATTGGATGCAGAAGAATTTTTGTACTCTGGAAAGAGTGGTGACGGTGATGGTGGTGAAAATGAGAGTGTTTTTGGTGAAAGAGTGAAAGAATTAGAAAGTCGACTAGAGAGTCAGAGAAAGCGATTCCGGAGTTCAGAAGAGAGTACATTCCTGGATCACGTCACTCTAGTTCGAACTCCGTCAAGAGAATTTGTGTCTGTTTCACCTACACCTTCAGCACATTCCCCGGGATACATTGTCATGGATAGAAATCCCAACAATCTTACTCCGAGTCCAGAAATTCCGTCCTTATTTCGACAAGACACAACGTCTACTCATGAAGTTTTTGGAACCTATTTGGAGAGTAATGAAGGTGCTAGTCAAGTGAAAATTGAAGAGTACGGTTCAACTTCGAGTAGTAAAACTACGAGTATTTTTGGTCATTCCAGTAGTAAACGTACGGTTGTGATGAAAAAGTATGAAGCAAAAAGTCATAGTATTCCAGGAGGAACTAGTATTAAATATGAAATGCCGGGAACAAGTTCAGGCGTAAAATTAAGGAGCCGGACTCCTTCATCAGGAGATGTGTCTGAAATCAATGTCAATGCCACGACGCCGGTAGGAAGTGGAAGAAGTTCGACAACCAGTAAAAATGCCAAATATGATTTCCTCGGTGTAAGTCCTAGTCCTGAAGTACCTAGTCGAAGTCGAAGTCGTACACCTTCGGAGGCATCTGGAGGTACAAGTATTTCTTCCAGATCCTTTGGAACTGCATCCCCTGGTCTTGAGAGCCCTTTGGATCCTCGACAAGAAGTTACCAAAGTACTTTTGACTACAACGACGAGTCAAATTCACAAATCTCAATCACAATCATTCCATCGGGTTATAAGGTCACCGTCTAGTGGTGTGGGAGAATCTTTGGGTTCAAACCAATCCGTGAATCAATTGAGGTCTCCGGATAATCCCAGGGGACGAATATTTGAGTCAGAATCTCGCGTTTCACCAGTACGAGAGACTATAATTTGTACAATTGAATCAAGTGGAAAACCAGTCGAAGAAAGTGCAAGTTATTCTTCTACTATAGTTTCCTTGAGGAAAGTGGAGAAACCATGGGAGAAAGCAAAATATGAGACCCACAAGAGTCATGAACCCGTGGAATGGTTTTCTGAGGCCAAATCTAAGTTTGGAAAGTTAGAATTCGGTGTTAGCAGCGCCAAAACTAGAGCAACGCAGTATGATTCTCACATTGCAGAAGCTCGAGGCAAGAAATATAACTATTTTTCATTTATCATTCTCACGCACCTTTCGTTTGCACTTTTACTCTTACCGTCGACAAATGTGGTGAACACATCAGCACAACCAAAGTTGGAAGAGGAATGTGTTTTTAATGTATATCAATTTATTTCTTGATTTGTTAGCCATTTTTGTAGTATAATTTGCATATTTAGGGTTGCACTGCTTTGTATGTTTGATCGTATCTATATTCAAGCTAGCTCTCTGATATCTGACACGAACTATTTTGTCGGATCACTTTCATTCTCATCAGGTTCATTATTTCTTCGGTTTTCTTATTTCTTCTGGATCGTGCATTCTGTGAAATATATTATTCTCGGTTTGCATCGTTTGCATAAGTAGGACATGGACAATCAGCGTTCACCCAAACCTTCTGTAGTCTACTCTCAATTGATATTGATTTGACTTCAAATTGTTTACCGAAGGATGCATCTTTTACACATTAGTGCACATGCAAACATAAATACATAGATTGTCGGTTGGACATGCAGTTAAATTATTCGAGGTATGTCTACGTCTCGCCAACTAAATGTACTATTGCAGGCAAATATTATTGCAAAATATTCAAACTGCTACGGCTCGACTAACAAGGAACCGCTTTATCGCGTAAAACATGGAATCTGAACTATTTCGGATTTCGATGTTAGTTTCAGCTGTGTTGGTCACGTATATTCGAATTATTTCGAGCGATGAACCAATATGTTATGCCGGCAGAGAGGTCATAAACTTGAAGTGACTTCAAAGATTGGTTCTTAAAAACGCGAAAAGCGGTTTCATTGTAAAAGTACTTCTCGGTGCATGAATGACATTTTTCTATCTGTACGAAATTGTGATGGATATTCAATAAAACTGACAAGTAACGAGAATCGTTATGGCCAGGTACTGCAAATAATTGAGGCGGAAAGGAAGTGCTTGTCAGACTTGTCACTCGGCATTCCATTTTCTATTTTCGAGACATTTTGAGTTGGCCTATATACTGCTTAGTTTATTTTTATGCATTTATGCAAGCTGAACAGGAATAGTAAGTAATTGGAATGCTTTTATTTATTTACCAACTCCTTTTGGGAACGTATTAAAAATTAAAATATTTATTTGCGGAGTATGACCCAATGGATTTGCAATGCAAAAATTGGCAAGGCTGGCCGATACTCACTCCAAGGAGTTTGAAGAGGCTAAGTGTGAAATTTTATTTGATTTAACATTTCATCATTAATTGACTCAGAATTTATAATAAGTGACATTCTACTGGTAGGTACAGGATAAATAAAGATTGGACGTAAGCAGGTGTAATTTAAAAACAGACAAGTGTTATTCTGTGCTAAAAAATTCGATATTATTTGCACGGAACTTACTTGGTTGTTTTACATTTCTCATTAAGACTCTTCAGTCTTCAGGACACTCCCACGCTAACTAACCTGTTCTGTCTAAATAAACAGAAAATATTTACATATTTGCTCAACTAGCAGGCAGAAGCCGAAACATGTAGTGTACGAGTACTTTTTAGTAGTACTCGTGTCATTCCATGGCCTGTTATTTGCTTAGTGTAAAACAACAACACACACATCCCGTCCTGTAGTTGTTGAAAGCTGAAGTAGACCTTGGTGTTTATTTGGGTGAAGGAAGTGCATATTATTGTGCCTGCTTAATGTTTAATTTTAATTTATGGTGTCATCTCCATTTATTTCAATTTATGTTTGTCCTGATATGGTAATATGGCAGTTCTGCTGCACGTCTTCGGCTCGACCTGCATGTTTTTTATGACAGCCTTCATTTGATTCGGTTTTGTAAGGTTAATCCTTAATTATCTAAATGTGTTTAAGATTGGATGAATGTATGTGATTAATACATTGAACCGCACGCAGTAACAATTCTTGACCGCACGATTTTCTTGCACGCTAAATGCGTACAAGTCGCTATCTAAATTAGGTACTAATTTAAATGTCTTGACTGATTTAGATGAGCAAGAACGAGTGCAGAAAAAGACGTTCGTCAATTGGATCAACTCATATCTGGCAAAGGTATGCTCGTGAGGCTTTTTTCTTCTGATTTCCTCATACAGGTCGTGAACCTACAGTAGTACGATAATCCTTACAACGAAACATGTCCTTGCCATCACCTGGCCGATATGCCCCTTAATTTGTCTCCAAATTCTATTCCTCTTCACAATATCACTCCATGTACAAACAACTCGATCAGATTTATGTCGAGCAGCCGATGACCGGTTTCACAAAATTTACAAACACAACTGTACAAAATTTTTGTTAACCTTTCATTGGTGATTCCAAGGAATTGGCCTTGTGCTATTAAGCTTTCCCTTCAATCTGGAGAAAGCAGTGAAAGGTTCACATGGAGTATTCAACCTCTCATACTCTCATTACGCCCTAGTTTAGGTTGAAGGTTCTATGGTTCTGGCAATGAGATCACCTATTCACTAATCTGGTTCCATCTGAACAGTTCATGATGAGAAAATCGATTACATAATTTTCAGCTACAGATAAGGATTTCTCACTCTCCTTACATACTTAGGAACTAAAATGTCCGAAGCTTTGCTTCATCCAGAACAAGATATCCGAGCACGAACGAACTGTATAATGAGGTATTTTAACGAAATAAAGGAATTATTTTATGTCCTTTCGGGTTATAATTTCTTGAGCCCAGCATGCAGCAGAGGAGATTGATCCGTCAATTTAATTTGTGTAGATAAATTACTTTGAGTTTGTCCAATTCTGCCGAAGCATATCTTCAGTAATTCGTATTTTCTTTCTTAGCACGTGCCACCCCTACACCTTGTAGATTTGATAGAAGACCTCAAGGATGGAACAAGACTTTTGGCGTTGTTGGAAGTTTTATCCAATGAGAAATTGGTAGGTTCATCATTAATGGTTTTCGTATTTTGACAAAGACTGGTACGACGATGACTCTTCGTGTAGATAACCATAAATAGTGTTGTTTTTTTATATGACATTTTCCATGAAATCTCTTTCGTGCGTGCAGTCAACCAGAATCAAATTCATTAAAATGATTCGTAGACTAATTTTCTTTCGTATTCCTTTTGGTTCAGCCGTTGGAGAAAGGACGAAACCTCAGGAGACCTCACTTTCTCAGCAATTGTAATACGGCTCTTCAATTCCTTCAGAGCAAAAAGGTAAATACACTAACTTGTATGTCTAACCTAGTAAGTACAACAACAAGGAAGCCTTGTTATCTGTAACACCATAAAATAATCCGATTTTTTTACAAGGGATTAAATGTCAGGAGCTAAAGGTCACCGATTTTTTCATAGATTAAAAATTAGACGATTTAACTTTGCCTTTCATAATATTTTACTATGAATTTCAAATCTAACCGTGAATCTGAAGATATTCTACGCTATACACGAATTAGGCACATGGAATAATTAGTCCGACATTTTCAGTTTCAACCAGGTTTGAGTTTCACAAGTGACTGGAACACCTTGTTAATCTGACAAGATATCTTAAGAAAGCAAATTCCAATCCCAAGATTGGAAATTTAGATTGGAAACTTATATGCAAACCTAGGTCCAGTTGGATGACCCATTAAATCGTATTTACTTTAAGACAGGCAGACAGAACGAGAGATTATTCGTGTGCGACCCAGACTTCTAGATATTCTCTTATTACTTTGCGTGACTAACCGAATTTGGCGAATGAAAGATTAACAAGGAACAACCCTCTAGTGTAAAATGTAAATCTGCCGCGTACGCTCAACTTCAGAATTAGACAATTCAAGTGTCCTAGTCATGAATATAAAATTTGTGTGGGCAGATAGATAGAAATATTTCTTCTTCTTTCTCATGGCCAGCCATATTGGCACCTTACTCTTAGTTTTATTAGAGTAGGATATGTGTAGGCGTGGGATAGAATGGCGAGAATATGTCAACACTTTCTGGCGACGAACATAAATTTGATCAGCCGTCGAAATATTTGATATGATTTTTATTATCTTAAGTTTCTGCACTGCAAGTATACAAATTATGCTTGCTGATCTCATCTTTACATGACGTCGCGTTACTCTCACGCGTAATCGGGATAGTTAAAATGTCTTATCTTGAGCGCTTCATCCAAATACCAGTTTTACACCCGAATAATGTCCTATGTTAAGAATTTGTTCGCAATTCGCAATAACATGCATAGGTGAAAGTGGAACTAAGAATTTTAGTTCTGAGCTTTCAGTTTGGTTCGGCGCTTATAAATGGTACGAACCCGGTGCGGTTGTTGATACACATGGTACCAGTGGTGCTAATTGGAATATTAATTGGGGCACGGGATCACATAGTATGTCTAACGCCAAAACCTTTTATTTATTCTACACTTCTATTTTTAGATTAAATTGGTTAACATCAACTCTTCCGATGTTGTGGATGGAAAACCAGCCGTCGTTCTTGGGCTTGTATGGACTATCATCCTTTATTTCCAGGTAAGGGATGTGTTTCGTAATTATGAAGTCATTTACTCTCACACTTCAGCATCAGCTCTTATTACTAAAGTATGTGCTCTTATTATGTAAATATTTCATCGTTGAATTAGCACATCGTTAAGGTAAATACTAGGGAGCCTTCGGAGATACAACTCTTACTAAAGAACTTTCGCAATACAGTGGAGATGTAGAATATCCAGGTCGACAGATATATTTACACACTGTAGGTATGTCAGCGAGCTGTGCTTTCTCTTCCTGTTATTCTAACTACAGTTAAATCAAAATTTTGTTACAAAGATGAAATGCATAGTGTTTTTGAGGTAATCAGTATTCCTACTTTTCCAACTATAATCCTAAATAATTTTGCACCGGAAATTCAGAAATTGTAGAATACGGATTACAAACCGGTGCGATCCGGATTACGTTCTCGTTGTGCGTTGAAAAGATTATACTTGTTTCATGGTGTATGCACCTGTTCCTCTAGTATTTATAACTTCCACAATAAAACTTAACATTTCATTCAAGAGCACGTTTCGTAATAGCATCTTAGTTTCGCTGGTAGATACGAAATAAAATGTTTGGAAAATTGGAGTTTTGTGACGACTTTCTCCATTTGATCTCACGGAGAAAGCATTCCGTCTTACTCAATACATACTTGAAACTTCCCACTGATCCCTCAATCGAGCACCTAGATTGCAACGAATAGGTGCAGTGTAGTAAAAGTATGCTTTCCCATCGTTTTCCCCAAGTCTCCTGCAAATGTATTGTTGAAGACTCATCTCGAGTAGTTTAAGCTTATGAATACTGGATTTTCTCTAATAAACGCGGGGTCTCTAATATAAGCCGGGTACTTTCACCGTTATGCTTATGGAGAAAGCAGGGGAAAGCAGTATCCTTTGACCTTAATTTTGTAAATAGAAGCCCGGGATTATATGAAAGAAAATCCGATATTTGTACCAGGTTTTACACCCTTACAAATAAACGGAGATTCGAAATCACTACACAACTGTTTCCGTTATGTAAATCTGCATTGAAATGTATTTTGCTTTTATGTTGTCTGATAATAGTCTTTATAATTTCTATAAACCAAGACTTCCTCTCTAATGTTATATTAACCTCTGTTCTTAAGCTGCGTTGTAGGGATCAAAACGTGGTATGTCGTACTCTAACTCTACTTTCACTTGAATAATTAATACTTTTGTGAAAAGGTTTTGACTGGATAAGATAATTGTCATCCGATTGATTTGTTTCATTCGGATCATTTTCTGAATGGTCAGATTTATGGAATCTAGACGTCATATATTTTAGTACCTTGTCCAGTCATAGCCTTATTCTACGGAATGAGAGCAACGCCGTTTCAAGCATACATCTCTTTGTCTTCAGATTGAAGAAAATACGCGAGTTCTGGCCGGTCTTGGGTATCGACTTGGACAAGGAACACCGACGACAACAGAGAGTCCAGAGAGGCCTGAGAGTACGACCTTTGGGACGGAGTCACCGAGTGCCATAAACAAACAGGGAAGGGTCACACCTTCAGAGAGATGGAAACACGGAGCCAGAAAAGCATTACTTCAATGGGTACAAGGTCTTGTGAGCAAGTAAGTGATTTTGGAAATCATCCAAGGAACGCATACAGACACTCTTGTCCAATACCTAATTCGTCTCTCCTTTTTTTAAAAAGGAAATTTGGAATTGAAGTTAGCGATTTCGGAAATTGTTGGCGGGACGGCTACGCTTTTCTTGCAATTATAAACTGTATTCGACCTGGTCTTGTAGACATTGAGAGTCTTAGAACAGCCTCTAATCGAACACGATTGGAGACAGCATTTCGTGTTGCAGAACAAGAATTGGGTGTTCCTAGACTTTTAGATCCGGAAGACGTTGACGTCCCTAGACCGGATGAGAAATCAATCATGACTTATGTTGCACAATTTCTCCATAAGTCAAATGAACCCAGAGTTCAGGCTGACTCTTTCAGTGCTGTCCAAGCTATCTATGATGAATTACTAACATGGCTAATGCAGAAGACACAGTTTATGGAGCATATGAAGCAAACGAATGCCTTATCTTTAGACTATCGTGATTATGTAGCTTTACAAGAAGAAATGAATTTGAAAACTGACCCGTACCAGAGACTTCAAACATTAGTTGAATCCATGACTATGGTTGGTATTACTGAAGAGGCTTGGTTACAATTGAAAAGCTTATGGAAGAAACTTGAGTCTCAGGTAAGATACGAATGAGTACAGGGTGTCCCAAAAATTATCTGTAATACTACCATTAATTATAAATATAGTTGAGAGAATGGCATTGGAGATTGGATTCCCATCTCCCTCATCCATTTGGAAGTATCGGCCAATGGTTGGCCAAAGCAGAGCTTTTATTGAGTACAAGTGACGTTCCCGCTGTCATGGATGACGAAGCGGCTCGAATCCTGAATGCTAAAATAGAAGATCACAAAGTAAGGCCAATTCTTGTCGTCCAGAATTAATTTTATGGAGGAAACGGTGTGTTAATGAGAAACAACAATTTGTATTCCAGGTATTTTTTGGAGAACTTCCAAAAGTCCACTCAGAATTTATTTCCAGCTTGAAATTACCAGTTGTGAATGACTTACCTGCAGAGCAAATTGACTCAATGGCGACAAGACTGAACTGTGTTGGACCCATGGCCGCCAAACGAGTCGTGAAGCTAAAGTTTCTGGAGCATAAGGTTTATACTTACTGAATATTTCCAACCAGATCATCCGGTACGCGTTGTAACATTCGATGTTCTCTTTTACAGTGCTGTTTGGTTGCATTTATCGTTCTAGTCGAAAATAGACTGAAACAGTGGACGATCAAATACGGTCGGCAAAATCAAGTTCAAGGCCTCTTGGAACAGTATAATAATTTTGTTAATCGAAACAAAATTTTTCAAGAATTTCAACGGGCCTATATTGATATGCAACATGTGATTGATGAATACAAGAGAGAAGGCGGAATTGGTAGGTTTTTAAATGCCTTATCGATTTGGGTCTTGCCAAATTGGAATCTATAAGTGGTTGAATTTGTAATATCAATTAGATCATCGAGAAGGGCGTACGGCGGATCACTTTTTATGGGAAATTGGAGAGAGATGGAAAAATGTAAGTATGGAGCTTCGGTGTGTTCAAAGTATGTTGGAAGAAGTAATCGCACATTGGAGAAGATTCGACTCCATTGCTCCAGATCTCGAAGAATGGATTGATCGATCCTTACCAATGATTCATTTACCAGAAGATGAGCGAATGGAATACTTCCAGGTTGGTTGAAATTGGTCTGCATTATTTTATCGTTTATTAGACTCTAAAACTACTTTTTTGTACAGGATATAAGCGTCTGGCTTGAAAAGTATCAGCTGTTGAGTGAAACTGTGAGCTTCCTAATAGCCACGTGTGATACCCCTGTCATCACAGAATTAAAAGTTGATTTTGCCAAAATTACTGCCAAATGGGAAAGTCTATTTCCTCATGTCAAGCAATATCAACATGCTGGCCAAATGATAAGAATGGGGAAAGACTTTCTCCAAGCGCTGACTGGGCTTCAGAAATGGCTTCGAAGTGCTGAAGAAACCTTGCAAACACCACAGCCAGTGAGCGTCGAGGCTGCACGAATTTACAATAATCAATTACAGGTATTTGCATTGCCTGTACCAGACTGTTTTTAAAATGTATCGGCTATACGAACTTGTATGTAAATTCTAGCAAATTCAAGATGAAATTGATGAAATGGATGAACGATGGAGGGATGTCAGTAAGAGATTTCAATCACTTCTTCCCGAACTTCCTGGAGAGGAAGTTGATCGACTCATGAGTATTATTAAAAAGGAGAAAGGTAAACACCAAATGATAATTTCATTTCGGCCTCACCATTGCTAGAAATACTTGATATATTATATAACACTTTGTTTGCAGAATGTCTTGTCAAAGTACGAGCTCAACTTCCACAGCGTCAAGCCGCTGTTCACCAGTTACTTACCCAACAGGAAGCACTTGAAAGCGGACACCGAGAGATTGCCGATTGGCTGAATAGGGCGGAGTATCAAATGAGCACTTACACATTACATGGTGGCATGAGAAATTCTCAAGATCTTTTGGAAAAGCACAGAGTAATTTTATTGAATTAAATGACTACAGTGTTGAGAAGCTTCTAATTTAATATTTGACTATTTTTTAGCATTTCTTTTCAAAAACTCTGTACTACAAAACAATGTTGGATAGTAAAAATAAATTGCTTTCTGGAATTGTGACTGCGGCTGGAACGAACGAACGACCCCAAGTCGACCTACTCAGCGAACAAATGAAGAAACTGAATTTACAATTTCGAAGTGTGGATGAAAACAGTCGGGCTTGGGAACAGGTCAGTTTCTCAATTTCGATAATGTTGTTATTGTCTCAATATTAATGTATGCTGAATTTATAATTCCTATTAGAAATTACAAGAATCGATTCGTTGTTGGAGAAATTACGAAGAAAATCGACAGACGGTAGTTGATTGGATGAATACAGCAGAGAAACTTCTCAATGAAAGAAATCTGGAATCCAGGCAAACCGTGGAGGCTCATAAGGTATGTTCACGCAACTTTTTCTCCAATTCCTGTTATCTTTTTCAGAAATTTTAAGTTCAACTTTTTTATATAGTCATATTTTGAACAAATCAACGATCGTCCTTTAAAAGATTTGGTACAAGCTAGTCAAGATTTACGACAATGTGTTTCACCCGATGAGGGTGCTGAAATTGCTAAAACCGTGGAGCAGTCAAAGCTAAAATGGAATGTAAGATTGTTTATTTCAATTTTGTCTATTTTAACTCCAACCGCTTCCTTGGAAGTTGGAACAACATTGGAATAAAGCTTGTATGCAGTACTTTTTACTAAATCTAATTATTCAAATCCCAGAGAATCATGGCCAGTGCACCAATTCATTTAACTAAACTTGAGTTCCGATTGGAAGAGGAATCGCTGGCCGCACTTTTGAAAGAAATGGACAGAGAAATTAGTAATGAACATCAATTACTGAGCAAACGTGAAAACGCACCAATTGTTCTGGCCCGACATGCCGTAAGTGAACGCGG
>JAQGCB010001575.1:0-13983 GCA_034698835.1 Protaphorura tricampata
TTTAGAAAATAGTTTGTTTAATATAATTACGTAATCGAACTCTAAATATGTTCGATGCGTGTGTTGTTATGAAACGTCGACACCGAATCAATTGCCGTCAAAGGCTAAAATTTTTCTACTAAAGTTCAGAGCCAACAAAAGCACAATGATACAGTCAAATTTGATTGCAAACTTTAATTTATTTTCTTTCAGTCGAGTTCATGTAAATCATGAAAAAGTAACCGTCTTAATATTTTCGATAGACATAATTGTATTTCACAGGACGCAGAACCGTGCGTTGGACATAATTGTAGCGGACTGGTCGTTGTTTGACAATTACAACCGGGCGTGGGTGGTAATGAGATTCTGCTCCTTCAAGATCCTCTGACCCTTCATTGTCCACTAAGGATAATTTTTCTGGAGAAATATTTCCTTCAGAATCTCCAGTGATAGAAGCGTCAGTCTGACACGTGAGAATAATGCATGCTGCGACTGCGACTGTGGTCAGAATCTGTTAATTATGCAAAATTATAAGCTTGTATCCTGTGATAATTTAATTAATTTTAGTGCGAACGTATTTGGCCAGGAAAATAACTTACGAGTAAGAAGTTCATGGTTGTATTGTCGTTGTACGTTGCAATTCTGATGTATGATTATGATCTGAGGCAATTAGCACAAATTTAGAATGTTTAGACCGTCTAAATTTTACCATGAGTATTTATATGATCCTGATCTTGAACTTTTGCATGTATTTGGAGAGGGATGGGCTAATTAGCAGGAATGTGAATATGTGCTCATACAATTTGCATTATGAATTTTCTCAAGAATAATGCCGAAAATTAAAACAAATACAGAGGAAAAATGTGATATCATATTCTCAGAAACGATTATTTTACAAAATAACATTACAGTACTAAAAATAGTCCAGAAAAATAGTAGATGTTGCAGGAATCCAGCCAAATCAGACGAATGCATGAACATTTGCGCTGAACATGAACCTGTCTATCGACGCAATGAAAATTAAGTTCGTATGTAAACAGTGAATCCAATGTTTACACTAATCAAGTGAGTTTGACTGATTGTACTCACATCACGGCATGGACTTGTGTATTTAGTTAACACTTCTCACTTTCTGAGAACGATTTAGTAGTACAAACGAATAAACAAAGGAAAATTCTATTTACCCAGACGGGTTGCCACAATACACTATTTTTTTATAAATAAAAATGGAGATTCCAGAGAAGAACATTCGTCGCGGATGCAAATATTATTGTCAAACTAAGGTTTTGAAGACAAATATTTAATTGTCCGCGAGTGAAGCAAAAATTCTAAGTAAGCCAACTTCAACTCAATAAAAAAACCTTGCAATCTTACCCAAGAAGTTAAATCTGAATATCTGAATTAAAAGTATGATATTTTTCTAAAGTATCATACGGAGGCAATAGTGTGTACATCCAGTGATAAGGTACTACTTAAGTAAAGTACAAGTTTAGTACTATCTATACTCACACTTGCATCATACAATCCAGTCCATAAAGGATTCCTTGCCTATGATGTTGGTAGTTTTTAGATATATGTGATTCCAGACTTTCCAGAGTGGTGATATTTGTTTTGAAACCAATATTACCTAGTCTTGAAATTACTCCTATTTTAAAAGACATATTTTTTAACCCAATTAATTTATCACTTTTGTAGTATCTCGTAGATTCGCGAACTTACAAAAAAGCATGATTATGACATATACTATAAGCACACAAAACGCGAGACGAATAAATTCTGAAATATGGTATGGCAAGTTGAATACTTGGAAAATTCCATGCTATCTTAATTTACGAATAGCGATGTACTTGCAAAATAAAATGACAATGTTACATTTTAATTTGATTTGACGATGATTTATGTTATGTTCTGGAATTCAGGTATACTACACTCACACTCAGGTGAATGGCCCTTCGCTAATTTTGTAAATTGTACACACTTGGCTGAGATGATAATTTGAAAATAATTTTGAACTGTAAATTTTAAAACAGGACCAGATTTGACTAGACACAAAATAGGCATGCATACTATAAATCCTATTTTAAACATTGAAAATGAGACGTGCTACAATATTGTGCATTTGAACTAAACATTACATGAGTTGCTTTCTATTCCTGCAGAATATTTGTAGTCTCGTCGACTTTTTTCATGTCTGCTGAGTTAGAGCCTGGCTTTAAATTAAGCGTGACGAGTCCTAGCAAAATGTTTTCTTCTAATCTAGAAAAAGCATTAGAGGTTAGATAAAATGACACAGAGCAAACAATATCCGCATCCGCTGCTGCTACCATTCGGTAGCAACAGTTTATTAATAGATCTCCTTCACATCTTCATATGTCAATTTTTGTTCTAGGCTTTTCTTTTTGTGTCTGCCTTGGACTAATGAACTTGATTTTCTAGAGTTCAGTACATTTTGCACTCCTAGATTAGAAACTCTACCAGCTTCCCGTTAATCTATCGCCAACATCCAGACAATAGTTACTTTAAAATTATTTGTCACCAATTTTGAAGGATGTCCGGAGATATTTTTGTAAACATTTTATTGCTTTATAGTACAAATTGAATTTTAATACATAATTTGTAGCTAAAATGTTTTGAATTTATGAAAAGAATCCAACGGTCCATGCCTTCCCTGGGTTCATCCCATTGAATGATGCTAAAACTCTCCGAGCTGCCATGAAAGGATTTGGAACGGATGAGGCTGCAATCATTGACATTCTGACCAAAAGGTCAAATCCACAGAGACAACAAATCATAACCGCATTCAAAAATGAATTTGGGAGAGTAAGCGTCCTTAATTAATTTGAGTGCTTCTCGTCTGAATATAATATTTAATAACAGTTCACTTTCAAAAAATTTTTTTAACGGTAAGTCAACAATTTGATAGCAATAATATTTTTGTCCTACTCAGGATTTGATTGCAGATTTGAAGAGTGAATTAGGAGGAAAATTTGAGAAACTCGTTTTGGCACTTATGGAAACTCCTTACAATTATTTGGCACAAGAACTCTACAATGCGACATTGGCAAAAATAGGAACTGATGAGGACGTTTTGACAGAGGTACTTAAAAGTTCTAGTCGTATTTAGCGTCCATGAAGTAGAAATTTCTAAATTAAAATTTAAAGTGCCATTCCTAAGCTTCCAAACAATTTCTTGTAAAACATGTACGATTCAATTGTATTTTTTTCTTAGATACTTTGTACCTACAATAACATCGACATCGCAGCCATAAAATCAGCTTACGAGGCCAGATTCGGGAAACCGTTAGAAAAAACCGTGGAAACTGAAGTTTCTGGAGATTATCAGCGTTTGCTAATTCTACTTTTGAACGTATGTGGTCATCATAGCAATAACTGTTTAGTTTTGTGATTTTACATTCGATTTCTTGTGTGTATCAAAGGGTGTCCGGAATGAACACGCAATTTTACCTGACAAAGCTCGAGAACAAGCCCAAGATCTTTACAAAGCAGGTGCGGTGCGCGCTGTGAAAAATGATAACTATTCTGTACAAACAAATGAGATTTAATTATTGTGTTGGATTTGTAATCTCATCACAGGTGAAGCGGTGCTCGGAACAGATGAAGAGAAATTTGTTGTTTTAATCGCTCATGAATCATATGGACAATTGAGACAAATTAATGAAGAATATAAGAAGATTTCAGGAAAAACATTGGAGGAAGCCGTCAAAGCAGAATTTTCCGGAGATTTGAAAACTGCCATTCTTACTATCAGTGAGTTTATTGTTTCAAGGGTGGTGTGAAAATCAGAAATGAAATTACGAGTGGGTTTTCAATGTCCAAGTACATATTTTCCAAAAAAAATGAACATTAATTATTATTTTTGTTCACAGTCAGATGTGCCCAAAGCCGAGCTCGTTACTTTGCAGAAAAATTAGAGGCAGCAATGAAAGGATTTGGGACAGATGACAGCAGTTTGATTCGAATCATTGTATCAAGGTGTGAACTTGATCTTGGGGTGATTAAACAAGAGTATCAACATGCATACAATCGTACACTTTATCATGCAGTCCAGTCAGAGACTTCAGGTGATTACAAAGCCGCCATGCTTGCACTCGTCGGAGAACCTTAGAAAATTATTGTATACATTTTACAGTGTGAGAAAGCATCCGCAACTTTCTATTACAATCGGAGAAGCCTTCCGTGTTATGAATAAATTTAATTGTAAATTGACTAAATTAAAATGGTACAATTAAAATTTTCATCTACACATATCTGTCGGTCAAGGATTTCAAGCCTAGTCATTTTCATTCAGGCAAACTTCTGAACAGAAACAATCTGATGCTTTTTAATTATCTACGACACAATTATTTCTAACTACCGAATCAAAATTTTCCTTATGGTTTCGCTTCCTATTTGCCGTTGCCGTGCAACTTAATAGTTTGTTTACCCAGCTATTCCTAGGCAGAAAATGAAATAGTAGTTGTAGTCCCGACTTTTACAGAGGTTGTCATAACAATACGGAGAGTTTGAAGAATTCTCCAAACCAAAAAATTGATGACCGTCCGAGAAATTCATTCGTCTCGTCAGAGCTGCGAAGGATAGAACTCATTTCATCCAATTTGCTCTTCCAATTTCTAAAAACCTTACCGTTTTTCTTTTTCTTCGAGTGATCTGTGAGTGATAGTGTGTTGTGACATAAGCTGTCAAAGTGAAAAGAATTCTGCGAGTGATATCTTCAAGTGATTGTGACGCAAGTGTAGAGTGAAAGTCAAAAGTGAAAGTGAACCTTGGAATTTTTTCGAAACAAGTACAATGACGATACACAAGAAGATATGTAAGGTGTTCAGGAGTCTTCATTCTGGTAGTAATGACCAACCAAAAACTGTGGAGGAAACGGATGACATTCCCATGGACCTTGGATTTGACCAATCAGAGGATGCTGAACCTGTCCCGGACGGAAGTGTCCATACATTGGAAGAAAAGGGGGCAAAGCTGAAGATGGAAGTGGATCAAGTTCTGGCAGAAAGTGAAGTGATTCCGGAGGTTCAGGTTTCCATCACTCAAGAACCTGAACGAGAGACAACACCTCGGTCCGGCTGCTGGACAAGCTTCAAGAGTATATTTTGCTGCTGTCGAAAGCCCAGACCTAATCCAACAACCAGTGACAACGACATCCCGAGGCCCATCCGGAACGACCTTCCGATAATGACGTCCAGCACCAGCACAGTCAAAAAGCAGTTGACGTCTCCTCCTTATCCTCATATCTGTACCATCTTTCGGAACCCCAATTTCCAGTACCCAATTCCAGAAGACTCTCGTCAAACTCTGAACCTTCATCCAGAGACTGAATTGTCATCGCCTGGTGGCCATTATTTGACAGATTCAACTGTGACAGAGGCCACAGCAGAAATTATGTTGGCCCATCCAGAATTGACTCCAGAACCAAGTGCAAGTGCTGTTGACCCTCCAGTCGAACCTCCTCCAGTCCCAAGAACTGTGTATGATGTCCTTGAAGAAAGATGGTCCATAAAGTGGGGACCAAGGGACTTTACATCCATACACAGACGGAGTAGGAGGATTCCAAAACGGACCAGTTTTCAGCGAAGAATCGATGATGAGGCAACAGAAATTGCAGAAGGTAGATTCCGGCGCTTCCCTACAGAATTGGATCTTCAAGACGTCACTTTTGACGAAACTCCTGAGGTTGAACTCAAATTGAGAGAAATAGCTCTCAAGCACATTCGTCAAAAATATAGGGAAGAACGTCGGAGGAGAATCCAGAGGGAGGTCTTGGATGACATTCTGGAGAAGGAAGAACCAGAAAATGACTCTGGGGTTGACACGGACGAGGATGAAGACGGGGAGTTGACAGATGAGGAATACTATGACTGCCAAAGCCTCAGCAAAGATGACTTCCAAAATAGATTTCCAGATTGTGAGGGAAATCTTTATGAAGATCCTGGGGATAACACCCTGAACCAAAACCCTGACGAGGATACTATGGCTCAAGACCCTGACGAGGGCAAATCGGAATTCGAAGTCCCACCACTGGAACCAAGGCCACCTGATTATGAGGTGGACCTTCTCCCTCCAGATCCAGATGGTGAACTCAAAGTTCCAGTTCCAGTAGAGGCGGCCAATGGAGGCCATGAAGAAGAACCTGCTTTGGATGACCAAGTCGGCCACCAAATTAGTGGAGCAGTAGTTGATGATGAGGACGCCGAAGCGGAGGAAATGGCAGGGGAAAGTTGGTTTCCATATTTTTCAGCCCTAATGGATTCAATTTCCTAACTTGACTTGTTTTGTTTAGCATTTTTATATAAGTGTTTGTAATTTGTTATTAAATTGATGTTGTTCTCGAGTTAGTAACGTTGTAAAAATAAAGTTACGATTTAAATAGGAAAAACCACTTGTGTTATCGTTATCATTTCACTTCATTTCATGGTGTCACGTACTCACTTTAAAATGTGGGATGCTAGTTCACCTTCGTAATTTAGTTTTAATTTTAATTCGTTAAGAATTTGAATCTTTTTGTCACTAGCACATTATAGCTTAGATTTTATTTTTCACATTTGATTTCACTGTTTCAAACTAATCAAATTTTACATTGATTGCAGGGTTCATTGGGTCAATTACTTAAAGTGTAATTAATAACAAGTTACAGGCGAAATTGTGAAAGCAATTGAGTACAATTGTGTAATTGTAATTGAAATTTCGAATGCAATTACAATACAAATTATAATTTCATATACTTCTGTGTTTTTCGGCAATGAAAACATTTCATTTCCTACAAGTAATTCCAATTACAAATTACAATTACAAGCACAATGAAATATTTAATTACAAATACGAATTAAGCACAATTTTTTCGATGTAATCAATTACTACAATTACGAAATTATAATAATAATTCTGTATTTCATTACAGAAGTAATTATAATTTACTCAAGTCTGATTAGTGGACTTCCGGGCTACCATACAATTTCCGGGGAAAAACACATTCTACATGGGATCTTATCTAATTTTCTTTTGCCAATTTCTCACCCAAGCTCTCCTCCGTTTTCTACGACGAATGAGATCTTCACTTGAATTTGGAAAATCGTAGTTGTGTGTGGAATTCATCATTTTTGTGTTTTGTAACTTTGTCCTGTTTGAAATTTTTTTAAAACGGTCAACACGATACACGAGTGAACGTAAAGACTCTTGAATACACAATACACATTACGTACAGATTTGTTTTCACAAAAGAACCTTTGAGACCATGAATGATTAAAATTCAAGTGAGAAAACTAATGAGAAACTTTCGCGTACTACAAAAACATCTGGCAATTGTCTTTAAGTCCAGTTTGTAGTTAGAATTATTGTGTAATGATAATTTACATTCTCTAAATACATAAGTCCGTGTTATTTTGTGAAGGAAATACCCCTAATTAGAATTATCATATTTAACTCGTTCGAGGCTACAAGAGATCTGGTCTGACGTATGGAATTTACTATGGAAAACGTACGCTAGAAAGGTAATTAAAATGTGTACCTATCTAAGGTACTAATTATAATCAGGAATATAGTTCAAATCGACGGATAGCTTTTAGATTTAACTGGAACTCATTTTGTAGAATATCGTAGGTTAGGTTTTCAGGTTATCCAAATATTTTAGACCCAGACAACCCATTCGGCATTATGCGTAATCTGATAACTTAACTGATAACGTATTTTGATACTATGTAGCTGAGAAATATGCCCCAATATTTTGTTTAAGCGAATTGGGAGCATTCGATTTTTTACGGTCTTAATTTTGTATTTTATTTAGTTACGTGGTCAAGTCTTTCAAAACTGTAGTTGATGTACATCATATATCATTACTCGTACGAATTTTTCACTCCGGATTCTAGGCATTTTTTTAATATCGTGCATTAGTTCCGTTTTACCATATTCCAGACGTTGGTAGTGGTTTCTAATTCGAAATTCTATAGGGTATGCGTATTTACACATATTTCTTCAATTGAAACTACAACGGTACATACCAATTAAAAACAATTAACTATGACATGGCCGTACGAATCTTCCATTCAGATAAATTCCAGTACGGCATACTGCATAGGACTGTGTACGCTAGTTCATTTTAACAATTTTTTACGCATTAGTGGTACCAAATTCTACATGATCGATTAATTAAATGTAGACTGGAATTTGTGCTGAGTTCATTTCCGAGTTCTTACAAGTTACATGGGATGCAGCGGTTGCGAATGTGAATATAAAGCCTGACGAGGGAAGTCATTGCCTTGCGCGTTACATCTTACTCTTACTCCACCATTTGATTTTTAATCCAAATTCACGTTAATAAAAAAAATTTAAGGTATATTGGTGGTAGCCGTCAATTCTATTAATGGCATAGTAAAATTCTACATCAGCGTAGTCTCAAAAGTTTCAACGATCTAGTCGTTTTGATCGTGAGTGACCCATATGGTCTCGTCATACTGAGATTTTACTGTATTCGTTTTTCAAATTGAATCCAAAGAAATAGTACAGAAATAGCGTTGTCTCCATTTGGCTAAATAGATAACCTATTTGACCTCCCGTCATTTAGTGAGAGCATGATTAAAATTAACAGTAACTAAAAAACTAACGATAGAATTGGTACATATTAACTGGTCATGCCCACAAGTGATATATGTACACTAAAAATGCATTAACTTCCAAATTCCATTGTTCTGCAAATGTGGATGCATTGACTCTGCATGGTCGCTCGGGTGTAAATCCAACATCATCCAAATTCCTAATGATGAGAATGCGACTGAAATGAAAAGTGTTAAAAAAATGTGAGGTGAACTGCACCGCATCCCAAAAAATCAGTCATACCCATAAAATCTGTCTCCCTTCACTCTCCCTACTCTGCTATGTCTAAAAAAGAATTGTATAAGTATAATTTTGACCTTGATTCTTTTTATGACCTCTACCTAGGAGTTAGTAGGAGTGTGAAGGGTATAAACATGTAAAACATGATCTGTGCGTGCATCTGCATCCAAACATAGCCCACAGTCCACACCAGGAGATAATTAATACAAAAAATAACAATCGTTTCCGGTCTAGTGTACATGTGGAGTGGACTGTGGACGTACTACAATAGCAAAGCACTCAGAATTATTGTTGTTCATCGTGACATGTATAGGAGATTTTAGTAAACAATTTTATTAAAATTAATTGATCTCCCTAAATTTTTCCTTGATCGTGATCACGGGCTAAACAATAACAAAACTGTCAATATCAAAATATCATCTCTGCTCTGCGCTTTTACAGGGTGGGCTATAACTTCTAGCGAATTTTACGTATTTGGGCTCAAAGAACTTTCCGTTTCAAAACATTTTATTGCGCGCAGGCAAAACTGTCTTGAATTTATAACGATATTCAGTAGGAAAAAGGCTAGAATGAAAATTTGCAGATTTGATTTGATGCTGTCTATGAATTTTGTGTTATTTTGTTAGATATTTTAGGATATCTTCAGTTAATATCGAAAGCATATGGGGATACTAAAATATGGGATTCATTTTTTACCATAAAAAGCAATGAACCTTTTCTACGGCTAAAATAATCTATTTATATTCTCACGGCCATGCATGGCAGTATTTTGTGAGCTTTTATGGTTTGAATTAATTATTTAAGACCCTTCCATTTTTCATTTTGGATGATGACACGAGTCTCAGGAGTGCAGGTGTGTCGTGTCTTGCAAGCAATGCAAATTCCTTTCCCGAATATAAATGACCTGTTTGACTTCCCGGGTACCACTACCGCTGTCGCGTTCACGTTTACGTCCCGGAATATTAAATTGAATCGAAAGTCGACAAGTCGACAACCGTCTGCGTCTCCCGTCCCGACAAATGAAATGAAATGACGAATGCGTGAGGTGTCCATTCCATTCCTTCCAAATTCAAACATCCATCCGAGTAACAAAAATCAATATAAACGGACAGAATATCGTGCATAAGTAATAAAATACAAAGAAAGAAAAAAATTATTGGCCTAAATTGTCATAAGGGGTTCCCTGGCGCCGGGCCGGCCGTACATCGATTAAAATTGTCAGCCAGATGGTTGTTGCTAGGAAAGAAAATACGTATAGTACGAAAAGTACGAATACGAATGCCGAATGCTATGTGAAAGTGAACGCATTAGGGTAAATAAAACTAGGACGCGAAAATCGTGCGTGACCCGCCTATTCAGTATGGGTATTTATGAGTCTAGCATTGCCTTGAAGGTGTTTCATAAGTTTTGCAAGTCTCCAGATGTGACGACAATATGTATTCATCAAAAACCTTGCAAAAAATTTAGGAAGCGCCCTGTGTATACTACCCGGGTATTGTATTGGATATTTTCCCCCTTTCTGTAACGCTGAATTAAATTCGCTTGCTTTTCTGTACGCGTAGAAAAATAGCCAAGCTACGGCTACGACTACTACCAGGGGGAAATGCGCATTGCAAAATAACCCTTTGAATTTTTTTGCTGGCCGTGTATTTTTTGTATAGAAAATGCTTGAGAGTGCGTGGAATCCCCTCTGACATTTCGCATTTTGTATTTTGCTTGCTTCGTTCAAAGTGTCACAACGCTACGAGTTGTTCGGAGTTGATTCAGTTCAGTTTGAATTGAACAACATAGGAATGAACATTTCAGCACTCAGCGCGTCTGTCTGTCAGATTTATAGTTTACCACAGATTTGAAACACAGCCCAGGAGGAAAAATTGCACTGCAAACTGAAATCGCAATTCTAAGATTAATTCTCAAAGTCACCCCCTTATGATTAGGTGACCTCAATTTTTCTTGCAAAGAAAACACGCAAAAAAAATAAACCTTCGGGTTTCCGTTCTTAGAGTCCGGACTGACCTTGGGAATTTATTGATCAACTCCCCGAATTGCGACTCGTTTTTACCCTAGAGAGAGCTTTCCAGGTTTTTTGGGAAGTGTAGAAACAGATAGGAAATCAAAGGGAAAGGAAAGCAAGCAGGGTTTGCGTTTGTCTTCTGGAATTTGCTTTAGAATTTGCTCAAAACAAAATATTTCTTGTGCAAAAAAAATACAACGGAAATGTTTCGAAAAGAATTTGTGAGTTGGTTCAGTAGTTGTTTTATTTTATTCCTTTTCATCGCACCATTCAAAGCCGAGGATTTGGCTCAGTTCAGGAGGTCAAATCAGGACTTGAGAGAGGTAAAAAAAAATTAACTGTACTAAATTTTATTTATGCTAATTTTTTTTCTGAATTTTCTACGTAGTTCCTGAAACTTCTACAATCTAGTCCATTCATGGCTTCATCGATGACTTGGAAAAGTGGAACTTTACTTGCCCCAACAGATGAGGCAATTCGAAACTTCAAAAACATTCAGAGAATGGAGTTCACAAATCATACTCTACTTTACCACTATGGTGAGAAATTTTAATGTGAAATTTTTATGTTCCAAAATTTTGGGAATTGTGCATATATGTTGATTTTTAATTGGAAATTGGAATTTTTAGCAAATGTTCCAAGACTCCAAAATGAATTGATTGTGGATGATTCCATCAACTCTGAATTACCAGCGAATCCACCCGTTTGGATCACAAAGAAAAATGGTGATATTTATTTGAATGATGCAAGAATCCTACGTGGAAATTTGAGGCTGAAAATGTCACAAGATCAACAAGAACAAATCGTTCATGTGATTGACAAAGTATTGGAACCAACACTTCCTGCAGACCGTGAGCCAAATTTGGACAATCCAACGGCAAGAAAATATTTGGAAAATTCTGCAAGATATGGACTTGGGTCAAATTTACAGACCACGTACGTAACGTAAATTAAGTTTCATTTAGTGTCACCCTTTTTTGGTTGACTCATTTTTTTTGTTGTCGTATATTCTTATAGTAAATTTGCAAATCAAGTAAGTAGAACAATAAAGGCGGACAGGACGACAGGGTTGCTGGACAGTATTGGGAGACGAACGTATTTTATTCCAGTGGATGACGCATTCAAGGTTAGTTTCATTTAAACTCAATTTAATGCGATTACAATTTTATGAACAGAACCTTGACTCATAATTTAAAAAAATTATTGTCACATTATGTATCATTACAATAATTTGTTTCAAAATTAGAATTACATGGATATATGGAGTGACTCATATTTTACTCCCTGAGTTTTATATATACATTTTGTAGAGAATCTTACGATAATTATAAAATAAATATTGCTGAACCACCCTGTAAATCTCTTACACAAAATTATGTAATGTATTTTCATGTTTTGTACAGAATAACAATAATTTGAGGAACGTTGACGAAAAAACGATTGATGGGCACATTATTCCAGACCGTGCAGTTTTCTTAAGCACGGCTGACGTGGGACAAAGAATGGAAACGTACAAAACGACAGATTTTGCATCCAATTTCCCAGTATTCATTTCATTTGACAAAGACATGGTTGATGGCAAAGAAGTTTGTGAGTTGGAAAACCAATGCAATTCAAAAATAGTAAAAATTATGAATAAAAAAATGAATCTTTTTTAATTTTCTAGGGCTTGTAAAAAGTGACAACCGTGAGGGAGACAAAGATCATGTTAAAGGTGTTGTCCAAGCCCAAATCGTCAAAGCCAATATTCCAGTCAAAAATGGAGTCATTCATTTGATCAGCAAACCCTTGGTTCTCATTGACACTACAATTTACCAAACACTTCGGGTAAAAACAATTTTTTTCTTCACAAAAAGAAGGTTCAGAATTTTGAACAAGTTTCTCGTTTTTTTTTAAATTGTAGTTGTACGCTACAGAACAACCCAAAACGATGAGCGAATTCTTCAAGTTAATTGAAAGGCAGACAGGCAAGTTTGAATTCCAAAGGTTACTGGACGGTCCAGCTAACAAACGACTCACACTATTCGTGCCCAGCAATAAGGTAAAGCAGTAGCAACACTTAATGCAAATTCTCAAATGTTCCAAGGACAATTTTACTAAAAATGTAAATATTCTAGGCAATCAGTCAATCCACAGAATTGAGTTCAATGTTACACAACTCAGCAGCCATGTCAGACTTGATCAATCTTCATATTCTTTTGGAAGCAGTTCCTGCCGCAAAAATCATCGACAAAAATAAACATGTTGGAGTTCCGGTAATTTATTCAATCATTTCATTCGTTTTTAGAATCATAATTCGAAATTGAATCTCATTTTTTGGTCTGTCTCAAAAGTCAAAACACGTCGACGTAGATTTTGGATTCCGATGCGTGCTTTCCAAATAATTGATTGATGACGAATATTTCCTCAGATATGCTCCGTTTTCATTACAACAGATATCAGATAATCCCACAATCCCAGAAAATTCAGTCCCAAATTACTTTACACATAGATTTAATTCGACAGGGCGAGTTCCAACTAATTACGGCGTAGGAATCTTGGCGAACAATTTCTCACAACGTCAAATATTCGATTAAATGAGATTACAATAGTAGTCGAACGTCAATCCAAGGATAATGAAGAGCCTTACAATTAAGTCAATGCTTTTTCGGCCAAACTTTGTGGTAAAAATACACATACACAACGTAGTACTCGGGAATCCTAGTTTCATTCTCAATTTTCAAAGATTAACATAATTTTGACCAGGAAAACGCCTGAATTCCTGAAATTAAGTTTGAATTTTATTCAGTAGCTTGTTTTCAAAGAATTGTTTTTAAATATTGTGTCATATCAGGCCCTAAATTGGTAAAGTCGTTTAATTTCCTTGACTCTTTCATATTCGTATCGTAAATACGAAGAGACACTAGAATTTCACCCGAATGTATTTAATTGGTTTAATTAAATGACTACTACTATGTTATTTTACTCAATTATGACAGAGGAGCCCATACCAAGTGGCTTCGAATGCACCCGATCGTAAATTGTTCTTCAACGTAGTCGGTGGAGAAGGGAATCGTACATTGTTTGTTGAAGGCGGTGGCGTGAATGCCACGATAACACAACCAGACTTTGGAGCCACGAATGGGTTTATACACATT
>JAQGCB010001576.1:0-13981 GCA_034698835.1 Protaphorura tricampata
AACAAATCATAAGAATTGTGTGTCGATGTAATGCTCTGAGGCATAACAAAGTCATAAGATAAAATCAATACATAAAATATGAAAGATAAACTTAAAGTTAACATAACCGAACATTAAACTTTCTCTTTATTGGACACATTTTGGTGCATTATTCGAGTTCATTAAACTTTCTCTTTATTGGACACATTTTGGTGCATTTTTCGAGTTCGGTATATAGAGAGTCCACTGTATGATATTGTGGCTAAACCCGTGTTTTTGCGAAGGCATGAGACATTAATGTTAAATAATATAGTGTGTCATGTTAATATAGTGTGTCATGTATCAATGTTAATTCTTCGCTCAGCCCACAATCAGTGCCGTGTCCATTCGTTGTCACCGAATATAAAAAGAATTGCAGAATATTGGCCCCTAACAGGATTAACACATGTTTGATTTTCATTTATTCCAATTTTTTTGGGCTGTAGGAGATTTGGGTAGTTTAGTTTAGTTTAGTAGTAAGATAGTTTGCACAGATTTTTACTAAAAACTTCTTTAGAAAAAAAAAGCTGGTTCTGTTCCAGTTCTAGATTTTGTGGAACATGATGACCATTCCCCCGTCGAACAAAATTGGTATTGTGGAAAGCCATGGCAATCACACACCGTCGAAACACACCAATGAATTGAAGAATCTAAAAGACACGATTGATTTCGTTTATGATATGTTCGCAAGCACTTATCACATTCAGTTGTAGAGTTTAGTGTATCATCTAGCGTATTTTATTCTACTTTAACATGAATTTCAAGTGTCAGGTCTCCTCCATTCTGTAGAAATAAGACTGACACTGACACACGTACTTTGAAATCAAACAAACGACTTGTAGGTTGTAGGAGTCATTAGTATTTAAATGCCAAGAAGTGACACATTTTTGCTGGGTAGTTCTCAAACCCAACGGTCCCAAATAATATTGGTCGATCTGGAATTGTGACGATACTTGATAAAATATGGATGCATATTTTGAACTTACACTGTATATCCCCTTGAGAATTGAGTCATTCAGGCAGTCATTTCTAAGAACTCTACATAGAAGGTTTGACGTCGTCGTGCTAAAGAAAACTGTTGAAACAATGTTCATCAGAGAATTGTTAATTTATTTCGTAGTAATCGTCAGACTAATATCCCCAATCAGTTCAATTAAGCTCCTTCAGAAAGAATCCTCTGTATTATTATCATATTTAAACTTGAATTCAGTACTTGAAGAATTTAAGCATTGCTTCATAGAAATAGACGTTCTTCTCGCTCCTCAACTGCAGCTTGAACTAAATTCTTCGAGTGTACCACTGACATTCTATCACACTCCTCTAAAAATTCAAAATAAAAATGAATACTATAAATATTTAAATATGAAAGATAAATTCATCTATAGTTCGACACTTGATTTGAGAAGAAGGTATATCTCACCTTGTCGTGCATTAGTTGTCATTCCTCCTAATTTAAATTCTCTAAATTATTACACCATCGATGCTCACATACAAAAACGGTTAAGATTTTGTAATCTGGTTAAATTTTGGCCTTGCTTTGAACTTGAATCATATGTATTCTTAGTTTCAATTCACAGAAGTACATTTTCCATGGATATGATTCATCTGCCCGAATTTCCAAAATATGGAATGATCTCAAGTACTCTTCGAAGGTATATTATTTTACATGTTCAAGAAATGAAGGAAAATGTTCTACATATTTCTGATGCGCATCTTGGATGGAATTCCTTTTACATGGAGTTTCCAAGCATTAATACTTCGCGTTACGAACTGTCAAGTCTGGGAATTATTGAGAACGAATTTTGGAGGAAAAGGTCTATTCGAAAAGTGTTCAAGGGAAGAAAGAGTGGAAGTGAAGTCAATGTATTGAAGTATTTCACTAAATTTATCCAAAATCCATTCAAGCAACCACCAAAAGAAATTCCTGAATTGGCCGCTATTGTTTTTATTTTATTAATGGAAGAAGTGGAGTACTATGAGAATGTAAAAGATTTGGATAAACAAGCCATTCGAGACCCATTTGAATATTGGAATGCCAAAATCTTTCCCAGTGATTCATTATGGAAAATATATGATCTGAGGTATTCTCCACGTTTTGACCAAAATTTTATCGTCATTGTTGGAAGTGTAAGTTGGAATTTTGCGAGTTGTGGACGAAATGGGGAAATGATACCGTATATATTTTACCTGTCCCCATTCAAACCCATCGTGTGGTACTTCTTCATATCCACCCTTATTATAATCCCATCCACCTTATTTATTATTTATCTATTGACATCTATGAAATCGCATCATCGCAAAAGAAACTACTGGAATTTTATTTATAATGTGAGTTCAATCACAATTGGAAATATACTGGAAACCTGTCCAGAAGTCCAGACATCTCTTCACACACAGTGAAATCAAATTCAAAGTTGTTATTTGCTATCAGAGTAATACTTGGACTGTGGGGATTGGTAGCAATTGTGATTACCACTGAATATCGGAATATATTTGTGGTGGATTTGATCATTCCGATTCCAATACCACCGAATATAACGCATCTCACTCAAGCAAATTCTTATCTATTCTATGCAGATCGGAGTTTCGGATTTATGATGTACATGGATGAATCAAATGTTTCATTATTCTCATTTTTCACGACTGATGGAACTTTGATTCAAGATTGCATTTCCCAACCAACTCGTTTCTATCTTCAGAATATGTATACTAACGCAAATGTTAGTTGCGTTTTCGTAACCCACTTAATTCAAGAGTATGAAATAGACCCGGCAGAGATATCAAGGTGGACCATCATTATAAATTATTTTCAACACACCAATTTTATCATAACATCAAAATTCAATTCTGAGCCTGAAAAAACCTATAAAGAAATATCCAATTGTTCTAAGACAGGATTCATTGATACAAATGTAAATGTTGACAAATTCATTCAGTACACAAAAGTGAGGAATAGACGTGTTGTATTCTACAAAGGAGAAGATGCATTGTATGAAGATTCTACCGGATTCGCATTCCTACATTGGAATGGATACTATTTCTATCAACGAATGCAAATTCTGATGCAGTCTGGAATTTACAACATATGGACAAAATACTGGAATATTCATAATCCTAATGTTTGGGATTCGGCGTTAACCAATTTGACGAGAGATATGGAAAATATAGAAGATGGTGGAGTTGGCTCAATCTCATTGCAGTCCACAGTTGTCACAACATTTTATATTTACTTGCTAGGGTTGACTGTTGCGAGTCTATCTTTTGTTATTGAATTGGGAAAGCACTTTAGGAAAGTTTCTCAATAGTTTTCTTTTTTCATCTATACTTAAATTATATTTAATTATATTTTTCTGTCAGTTGTGTCATTTCAGCTTGCTTGACTTGCCGGTTCGAGTATACCGTAAATAACCGAATAAACGCCGGGACAAAAAGTTCAAATTTTAAATAAACGCCCGGGCGTTTAATCGGTCATTTACGGTATATGTACATTGACAGAGGAGTCTCACTGTTAAATATTAAACCACGTACTACCTAGGTGTGGCACATATTTGTAAGCAGTAATTTGTTTATCACGCTTTCAATAAGATATAAGATATGATTGACATACGCCAAACACGCCCGCCAGCCTATTGCCTATTTGTCAATGTGTTAGCTAGTTGGGTTCTAGCGTATTCCAATAGTATACAAATTGTCGTGCACAACTGTCCAGACAGTGACATGACATGACAGTGACTATTGCTTACAGTGAATGAACACTTAAAATATAACAATGTAACATGTATTTGCCCGTATTACCCAACAATTTTATTTTATTTTCCTGAATTCACTCGAGCTATTTCTAAATAGACTGTGCGACTATGCGTTGGTACACGTGTGGGTGCGTAATCTCCAGGTCCTTTAACGCGAGTAAATGAAAAAAAAAAGAATTTAAAAATTAAATAAAGACGTTTTAAACATAAAGTCATTTTATCCCGGCGCATTTAATCGGCCAAGTACGGTACGGCAATTTTAGTTTGGTATAAGGGACAAGTATTTTGAGTTAAAATTAGCCGCCCCTACGTTCCTCTCATAAATTCTTACCGTTTTGTAAACAAGTTAAATTTCATCACTATTATTTGAGGTGAGAAATGCCTGTAATATTATGGATTGTTATTCTGAAATGTGGTACTCGTAGTTACTTATTAATGTAATTAAAACTGTCAAGTGTACAAAATTTCAGATACTATTTTCGGTCCAAAATGTTGACAATAGCGATTATTGTAATTAACAGTTCACTATTATTATATATTCCAATTTCAAGTGAATTGAATAAATCCCCCCCCCGACTGTTTATCTATTTTGAATCGTTATTTCGCACCACATTGTTATTCTCAACATATAATTGTAATTCATCACAGTAATAGTTCTACGAAATAAATGTATTCGTAAACGTTGTTCGTCATCATCCCACCCTGTCGAACTTGACACAAGTTCCATAAAAGTTACGGTTGTTCAATAATACAGTAAACAAGTTTGTGTGAACAGCAGTATTTCATCCAGTAATTCAAAAAGGAATATGTAAATGTTTGCTTCTAACACAAAGACAGACTGCCTCACTTGTCTATCTAATAAAACATTTTACCTACAGCTGCCACCAAAGGTGACAAACATTTTCTTCGTACGTCCTACGAATTTGAATAGAAAAGGTCAGTTCATTGTCAGTCTTTTGGAAGTAAATGTTAATATACATATAATAATTTGGTACTATTAAACTGCATTCTCACCATGTTGATTCCGTATTTCCTATTTTTACTTCCTCTCTTCCCTTTCACAAGAATTGTGTCATTCAGTTTACGTCTCAATTTTAAAGATTTTAGCAAATGTGTTTTCCATTTACTTGATTTGAGCCAAGTTCCTTGGATCTCTCATCCGATCCTAGTTTCAAATCAAGGAATGCATTTATGGAAAATTTCTTCGAAGAAATACCAATACGGCATCGAATCAGTTAGCGATCGTTCCCATTGTCATATTACTATTTTGATTGAACCCCAATTAAGTGAATTAGAAGGAAGTAAACTGTTCGAAGAAATTGTCAAGCATCCAAGATCTACCGTTATCATTTTAACATCATCAACCCAATATATTTTGGAAATGACACGTGAACTTAATTGGTGGATGCCGAACAATAAAATCCACGTTTACCAAGTTATACTACATGGAGAGGATCAGAGAGTTCAGATCGGACATCGATATTTTTAATCCCATTTACCACACACTCAACTTTCAGCATACCCTAATCAAGGTAACCTTGGACTCTTGGAAAAAATCAAATTGGTGAGATCAACTATTGATTAATTTACAAGTGATTTCTCCAGAAATTAGAATTTGAATAGTTTATGCGGATAATTATAACATTTCTGACATATGAATTATAAATCAGTAAATATTTCTTGTCTCAATGAAATTCAACTTCCCAGGAATTAATCAACAAATGGACTTGACGAACCGTTTAGTATAAATGTGTTTGGCTAGGCTTTTTTAAATCAAATTATTTCACATTTCAAAGCATTATCAAAGCAGGTACTCACCTTCGAATGAACTTTACTGAATATTGGTCATCGTTTATCTGCAGATAGTCTAAAACTTCAAACTTTTTTGAGAGTTCATATTATAGTCAATGTACGTAAAGTATTGAAACAAACAAACAAACCCCCTGAAATATTTATTTCATTGCCAAAAACTAGGATCTAACCAGTATAAAGATGAAATCGACATTGGTGGTTGTCTTCGCAGTACTTATGTGTTTGGTTGTTCAAATGGACGACATTCTAAATGGAAACCCTGCTCCGCAATTTCTTGGAATTGGAACATGCAACATGACCATTTTGGACCACAGAACATGGCTGTTCATTTAAACTTACAAATCTACACAGGGGCACATAAGAGTGAGGTACCAAGTCTGCCTCTGCACTGGAAACTCCTTAAAGTCGGAGTCAGTTTTCAATGGATTCATAAGAAAAGTGATAGATGTATTCGTACTACAATTTTTGACAGAAACAGAAAGGGAGAATTCGGATATTCTAACAGAGAAATGCCTCCAGACAGATAAATCACAATTGTGGACAATTGTCAAAGCAAACTAGACGTTAATTTTCTCAAAATTGAAAGTATTTCTTCAACAAGATTATCATTTATTTATTCACGTGTCACACTCTGTTGCACTTAATGTTAATTGAAGTTATTGTAGAATACTTCTCCCTTCTTCAGATTTTAAGACGAACCGAGAGTGTTTCTTTTGAAAAATCGACAGAAATTAAAAGTTATGTTGTGACAAAAGCAATTTAAACGGTAGAAAATAAGACCTCGTTTTAATGAAGGGTGGAAGAATGCAGACATCAATTTACTAAACATCTTTCATGATTCAAAAAAATATTTGTTATCGTACCATCGAAATAAGGCACATTTGATTTTCCTCTACGACTTTGGTTCGTTTCGATAATTGTATTTAGCAATGGTAAGGAATGAATTTAATTAGCTTCAGAGGGAATTGGATCAAGTCATCAAACGTGCTTAGCATGAAAAATCTTTTAACCATATTTTCTTAATATCTATTCCCGTGCAGCGGCATAAAATCCTCAGCAAAGAGTTAATTAAATGAGACTTACAAAGTGACCGACGTCTGGTCTGCTTGGCTAAAATCATAAATCTACCGATTCATTCAGCACTTGTGGTTTTGTAGCCTTTATGAACCTTGCGCTTTTCCTATATACACAAATGAGTCTGATTGTATATGACTGGTCTCTTTGCCTTTGATCTATCACTGCCTGTGGTTTTACTATTCCACCTTATTTGCCGTGAAGCTAGGGTGTCACACAATAAAGCATTCCATGCAAGAAACAATCAAATACGTTTTTCATTCTTATATTGGATCTTAAATAATTCTGGTAGGACCCTGCTCTGCCAAATAGCACCATAAAATTAATTCTATTCTTGCTATCTTAACCGAATATACCTCAGTTAATACACTACCTGATTTGCACACACTAATACTTCAGTTTAAAATCTACAACGGCTTAGATAAATTCCTCAAGAATATTTTCTAGATAAAATAATGCAAATAATACTGAATTTTTGAAGTGCATTAATTTTGAATTCTGATTAATAGCAACATGAGTGTGGTTCAAGTTCAATCGAAGTCACCTCGTCAAAATTCCAACATTCTTTCCAAATTATTTTTTTGGTAAATATATTTCGTGGTATTAATTTTTATATTTATCTCTCAACAAAACGTACTCGTAAACGTAATCTCCGTATTTGATTGCTATGAATATTGTGATGATTTATATTTGTTTATACTCATAATTTTGGACACAGTTGGTTGTTTCCATTTCTAAGGAAAGGGAGCGAGAGGGAGTTATTGATTGAAGATGTGTATCGAGTCCTAGATTCATCCAAGATATTATCCAAAAAGTTATCTCAAGCTTGGCAGAAAGAACTGAAGTCGAGTGCAGAACACCAAAACTTGTACAGAGCTTTAACCTGGATGTTTCGCTGGAAATTCGTTGTCCTTGGTTTCATTTATTTTACAAAGGAATGCATACTCAAGTAATTAATTTCATAATCAATATAGTGTTTAAAATGTTAATTAATTAATTAAGTATCTGTGTTTAGAACAGGACAGGGGATATGTCTTGGAATGTTTCTTCGTTATTTTAGCGGTGGATTCAGCCAAGCCTACGCTGGGATTTTGGGTGGAGCCTTGTTACTCTTCTCAGCCTCTTACAATATGATGCACATCCCTTGTAATTTTGCATCTTCTCATTTAGGATTTCAAATGCGAGTGGCGATCTCTGGTTTAATTTACCAAAGTAATTTCAAAAAAAATATATAATACTAATATTATGAATTAAATGAGAAAATTATTTCGAATTTTGACAGGCATTAAGACTGAGTCAATCCTCACTGAAGAAAATAAATGTGGGTCAACTCATCAATCTTCTCTCCAATGTTGTGAAACGTATGGATACTCCTATGGACATTCTTCATGCAATATGGATTGGACCCCTCATGCTCACAATTGCCATTTACATTCTATGGGCACACATTGGATCTGCACCTTTGGCTGGGATTGCATTCATGGGGGTTTTTGTCCCTCTTCAAGGTATAAAATAAAATTACTATGTAATAAATTGAATTGAAACTACTACATTGTATTCTTGTTCTACTATTGCTAGGATTGGCTGGACTTCTATTTGGAAAGGTGAGGGGAGAAGTGGCAAAGAAAACAGATTCACGACTGTGAACAAAATTCGTACTAAAATGTACATGTACGCTGTACTAGTTACAATAGATAATATGTCGACTCGGGTCATAGTGTTGATAACATTCCTTGTCTACGTCATGTCAGATGCATGGGTTAGCCCATATAAAAGTTACGCGGACACTGGAGCTAATTTCAGCTCAGGAATCAGAACCAAGTCCGTAATCATTAGAAACTGGACGCTTGTATTCCGTGTTCTTAGTTCATGGGATTTTACTTTTAGTTTCCTCTTCAGTTTTCCTCCTATGGAGTGGATCGCCGTACGTCTAAAGAAATTCTTCGTCTGTGCTTTGACACATGCGCGGGTGCGTAACACTGTCCAGGTCCTTCAATGCGAGTAATTTCCAAATGGATACAACCAATACGTGTTTATTTATATTAGTCTATAATTGTCTAATATTTTTGTGGAATAAATGAAATGTAAAATTGAATTGACATAAATTCTAACTATGTCCTGCATCTGGAACATCACATTTTCCAAAAATCTTTTCGTCATATTTTTCGGACCTTTCCTTTTAATAAAATCTTTGATTAGAATTATTACTAAAAAATAATGGGATTCGAATTATTTTTATAACATATTTTGACTCAGAATGAAAATCAATGTAAAAAATAAATTTCTACTGTTGAAACTTGAAACTGAATGGAAAATAAATGAAATGATAAATTGTAGTAGATCCAAGATGAATTGGACGTTGGCGCATTCCATTGCCTGTCAATTGTTGTTGTTCCAATTCCTTCTGTTCGTGCTCTTGGATTTGTCCTCTGTGTTCTATAAGCAATTCCTTGTAACTTTTAACATGAATAACGTCATAATTACTAATTAGGTGGGTAGGAGAGGACTGGACTGGAACTGTGACCATTGTAAGTGTAATGAAACTGATAACCACTCGGTAAGGTATGCCCGTGCAATTTTTTATAATTTTGTTCCACGTTTTGATGATTTAATGTGTAATGTTTATGGGTCAAAATTCTCAAATCGAATTCATATTCAAAGTGGAATTGATTCATTCTTCGTATTTGATCCTCTTCTAGTCTCTTGTGTTCTGCCAATTGTTTCGATGTATTAAAATTCCTACTTGAAAGGAAAATGATTGACAGGCTGTAGATCCATGATTCAATATTAAAATAAAAATATCAATATCCAATCCACTCGGAAATTATTCAAAATTAGACAATTAGTTTTTAGTTTCTAATGTATTTTATTTAAATTAATTATTAAATAATTTACTTGAAAATATCCAATTTTTCTCTCAGAAAGTCCTACTGTTGTCGTTAGATCTGACGAGACGGACAGATTGTGGCTGTGACGCGATAAATAGAATTCTAACCTGGAAGCAATTCTTTATTCACATTTGGAACACCTTATATTAATACACATGTATGTATATGTACCTGTGAAGCTGCTCATGTACAAGGTGGCCCGTAAGTATCCGACACACTTTGAATGGATAGCAGTTGAACGCATAGACAGATTAACTCGAGATACGGTTCATTAGAAGGCTCCTGCGATTCTAGTAAGTTGCAATATAAAATGAAACCCGGAATGTTGAATTAGGGGTGATAAGGTTACCGCAGAGAAAATCAGGACCTACGCAGAATCAGATGGAGTTAAAGGAGGTAGGGTCACATTATGCGACCCAGGTCAAATGAGGTATCCGTCGAGCACGGAGATCAAGGAGACAACGTCTACCAAGTTTCAGGTTTTTGTGACCACACCTATGACGTCACGAGGTCATCAAAGTTCAAAAATTCTGGAGCCTGATTTGCTTTCTCACACCAGCTGAATTTTGAACTGTGGTTTTTGTACTTTTATGACCTCGTTTTATGAACTCTCTTACAGCCCGGTTTCATATGGTAACCCTGCCCGTCCATCAAGAGACAATCTGGTGGACTACCAAAGTAATCCCAACTCGGACTAAATATTAAGAACCTCTAAGATATTTCAATTCCAAGGGTACTCGTTGATTTATGTGGTAGTACTTTTAACTGGTAACTTTTTTATTGCCGGCCTAGGATTTGATTGCGACCATTAGCTATTTTATTGAATCCAGAATAATTCTGACCCGGTCTTCTATACAGAGGATTTCAGAATTGGTGTCCGTCCATCGTGACTATACTGTCAAATAAAGTGTCCAATGGAATTGCCGTCCTGCATTGGTCAATATCTTCTTCACGCCACCCAAGTTGGTCACGATGGACGGACACCAATTCTAAAATCCTCTGTACAGTCCGGTCGAAATTTAAAATTATGCAAATAGAACTCTGGGGCACTATCAGAAGTTCTTCGGTAATTGTAGCAAAAAAGTTGCCCATCCCAATGTGAATCTGCGACTTTGAATTTGAATGGCCAAGGCTATATCTCATTGAAATGCACACGTATATACTCACATGTATATAACAAAATCGTAACTTACGTAATTTGATGGTTGGTCCCATCAACGCAACGCCTGCTAATCATCTAGTCATTACCAAAAATGTGCTTTATAATTCATGCGAGATTTCAAGTACGCAAAAATAATGAGGCCATCACGCCGCGCAATATTGTCAGGATTCTCGCATAAATTTTGTCCACTGTTGAATTACACCTGTACATCCGGATCAATCGATGATATGTGCGAATATTTGTTCATTGTATTCTTTACTGTGTGCATGATTTTTTTTCTGAATTGCAATTGCTATCTCACTTATCTTTTGACCATCGCAAGGATCGTCGTACTGTACCAGTTGGTTTGGACCATCCTCAATTTTTACTGTACACATACGATTTTGCATCGCTTTTCAAGAATTTGTTTCGCGATTTAGTATATCTGTTTTAAAATAAAAACCGCTCATAAGAGTAAATATAGTTTTATAATTTACGGAAATCAGGTAGTGTGTGTCAGTCAATGAGATTAAATTCTAGTAATATTTTTAAAATATCTATGAGTGGACACTCAAAGGTGAATATAATCCCTGAGCCTTGCACTGGACGCGTGTTCATACATATCTTATAGAAAGAGTAGCTCTTTAAAGCTATTCATTTGAATGATTATACGAGTGCATCTTTGTATGCATATGATAAATGAGGCAGTCAAGTCATCAATTTGGTTGAGCTCATCTGAGGCCAGATCGAGTCTAATTTTATTGATCCTTTCGTGATCCTTTTATATCAAAATGATTACGTGCTAACAGTGTTAATTATGAGATTGACATTAGTGATTAAGTTATTCTTAATTACAATAACAAGGAAAGAGATGTTTGTAAACCTTACATTGCTGAATTATATACATTACTAACGTATAACCTTACGTTCAAACATACTTATATTCTGATCCAATTTTTGTGTACATATCCAGTATGACACTATCATGATTGGGAGAGGTCATATTTTATGGAACTTTAGAGTGAAATCTTTTTGTTTCATGAAATTCAGAACCTCCTCCTTCAACAGAGATGATTTTCACCTTTGTACTCGGATGAACGAAGTCTGGAAATAATGCGTCCATAATGTCACAATTTTAACGTTAGCAAGTTCCAATTTCAATAATAAATTCAGATTAAGATTATTTCTTATTATAGCAATTACATTCATTGCCCACACAATATAACATGAAAATGTTGCATTGAATTATCAGTAGGTGAAAATAATCGACTTTCACTAACTTTTTATTACGAAGAACTTATATCTACGTAGCACTTCACTTTTCATCTAGGATATATTCATAGTTCTAAACAACAATGATTAAGCTAATAAAATATTCATTAATTTTAGAACTGTTCTTAACCCTCAGAGTCTTGACTTAGAACTAAGGTCACAAGGCCAATACAATTTAAAATGGTGACCTACATGACTGGTTCCGGTTTTGAATTTCAAACAAAGGATACCGGACGAAGTGGACGGCGAATAATCCGCCGTCAAAATTAGCTGGATTTTCTGGCCCTTGACCTCATGAACAAGCTTTGTGAGGAAACCATCCCGAAAATCCTAACAGTGTCGGAGTTATCAATACACAGGTGGGCATTCAGGAGGCCTGAATGCTATGTTTGGGACCCCCCGTACCCCCTGTGTATTAAAATCTCCGAAACGGTTAGGAATTCGTGGATGGTTCCTTCGCAAAAGTTGTTCAGGAGGTCAATGGCTACAACATATCCAAAACCCAGCCAATTCTGACTTGGGGTTATTCGCCGTGCACTTCGTGCGTGTCCATTAGGATTATCAAATCTAATTAATACACATAAAATCAATTCACAGACAGTTCAGTAGAACTCAATTTTGTTTACATTTGTAACCAATGAATCCCAAGAATAAACAAATTCCATTAACCATTATCCAAGACAAAGATTTCAAGTTTTAGTTATACTATATTTATTTAACAATAATTCTAGTAGTATTTATTTTCTTAGACATATTTTTATTCTATTTTCCAACCTATGTTTCTTTGTTTAATTGGTGTTCCCGGTATATACATGAATAAACGAATAATCAACTGGTGTGGGCTACACGATAGCATAGGCTTGTTTAAGCAATGCCGACTCTATTAGACACACAATGCTTTCGAAAGCTCACGTAAACCATATGTAAACTCTTTGGAGAGATGAATGTACAATGTCCTCACTACGTGGCGCCATCAAATGTCGCTTGCATATATATGAAGCACTACGACTCTTTACATTATTCAGTGTTCACTTTGGCCGGAACCACCCCATACTTTGCACAAAGCTTGTCCATGGCATCCTGAACAATGTTTAAATGGGCGTCAAGGTTGTGAAAATTCATGGGTCATCGTTATGCCCATTTAAACGTTGTTCAGGATGTCATCGACAAGCTCAGTGCAAAGTATGGGGTCATTCCGACCAAAATGACCACTGAATTATGTAAACAGTCGTATGGCTTTATAGATATGCAACCGGCGCTTGGTGGTGTCACCTGTCTGAAAACCGGGGAGATCTCTCCACTCAATTCCGTGTAGCATTGGAGGCACTGCATTTGTCTAATACAGCGGGCACTGGTTTAAGTAAGTTACGCTATTTCTCCTAATTAAATTAACGACTAATGAAATTCTCCATTTCCATTACTTCGTCCTAATCTCCTGGATTTTACTATAGAATATTTCAAATATTTAAGACAAAATTTCAATTAGAAAGAATTTCGAAAAATTTCAATCATTATCAAGAAATATGATTATTTTTTTTGGTGAATTGGAGAAACATTCTTTTTAGACATTTTTATTCTTTTTTTTAAAAAAAGAGAAATTTTAAAATTTCGAATCCTCACAAGGAGCCAAGTTAGATTTGGAGAAATTAGCCGAATTTTCAGATAAAGTTAAAATTAAGAAAATTTAGACGAATAATTGATTGGGTTTGGCTCACCCTGTACATTAGCCATTGGATTAGACGAGAACATATACTACAAACATAAAATTATATGTTAAATTAGTTTTCAAACAATTAATTAATTTTGAGGCCAATAACCTTTAACACATATGTCTATTGCATAATATTAAATTGAGGATTAATTTTATTTATTAATTAATGTAAGTTTCAATTGTTTGACAAACTTTTCCAACTTCCGTGTCAGATAAAATCCACCCATGATGACTACTCTCCATTGATTGAACTCGAATGATATTTTGATCAACAATATCATCCAAATGATTGAATGGAGCATTGTGAACATAGTGT
>JAQGCB010001577.1:0-13977 GCA_034698835.1 Protaphorura tricampata
CGGCGTATGCGGATATGTGGAGGATAATGGATTTGTGAGTCGCACACAACCGACGAAACCGTCGAAGAATTGAAGAGGGTTGATTTCTACTTGTACTTCAGATGGGAAGCTGAGTGGAAAATGGACTGGGTAATCAGTATTGTCCTGATGATCCTTGAATGTAATACTGGAACCGTTGAAAAGAAGTGAGTGCCATTGACCGTCCGCTACATCACTGTAAACAGCATAGGTCGCATCGTTGTCTGATATTCGTTTCCGTGAATAAGTGAGATTCCCGTCAGTATTGATTCCGACCGCGAATTGGTCCTGCAATTAAAAAAGCGTTTGGATTAGTACAAACTATTAAATACGGGGGCGGCTTATACGTACAATAGAGTTTAATTCGATAGGGTGGTCCACTTTAGCTGCAAGACTTAAACAAGCGGAAGCCTTCAGGACAGGACAGTGCTAAAATATTTTGAATGTTAATCCCTCTGTTGGATAATAGATTACCCATTGATGATCAAACAAAAATCTGACCGCTCAAACTCTTTCATTGTCATTATATGTGTCAGCCATGACTTAAGGCTAGTTGAACGTGTCAACTAACAATGGTGAAAAAAATATTCATTACGGATTAAGCGTGCCTTGGAATGGAAGTCAAGCCACCGGAGTAGAAAAACCTCATTTTCAAGACCATTGTGTGATCTCTCAATTCTTCCTTCCTTCATCTTTCAATTATTTATTCAAAACACTAGACTACAGCACACGACATTTGTGTATAGCATTATAATAACACCTAAATTTTGTCCTTAATTAAATAATAGTTGGGTAGAAACAATGACTCGTCGACTTTGGATGCATCACTCCCATCCTATTAGGCTTAATTTCCTTGCTTTTAATAATTCCATTGTTGTCCTTGCCTTGGTTTGCTAGCTACTACTTCTGCAATTAACAATCATTATTGTCGTTGAAGTTCAAGCATGGAATTCTATTGTCTTAAGGTCCATATCGTGGAGACACCCATGCCTACAGTCCCAAAAAATTATACTTCGTGGTAATTATGTTTTTGTGGTTGATTTTTTTTTAAAAAAATCAGTAATCGTGCTACAGTTTATTTTATTGAGTCCGATCCTATATTCGGTCGGACACTAGTTCTGGCTTCTACAGAAAAAAAAAATCTCGGCCTTGTCTCGCCAGTCCAGATTTGGTACATCCGGCCAAGTGCTTGGGAAAATAGTTCAACTACTTTTTACGTCTCCTCCTGGAAATCCTTAACCCTTCCAACGATTAAAAGATTAAAAAAGCTAAAGAAAGGGACTCATTACATTCAAATTACAGTGAACAAACCTCACTATTTTTTTTCTCAGAATGAAAGGAAGTTGAGAACTTGAAGTACCAATCGTAACAAAAAAAAGAGTTGTCTATTTTGTCCTGTCTCAAAAGGTACGGCGACTCTAAATTCAATTGCATTGCAGTAGTGGAGCTAATGGGCAATGTAATGCATCCTTACGTCTACCTGTACGTATAATCTTCGTGTTAAAATAAAATAATATAATATAATTTCATTCAAAATCAACCTTGCGGAACTTCCGTCCTCCCTTCTTCTTGTCTCATCTAAAATACTCAGTACTTAAAAATAAAAAACTCAATTTTGTATTCTCATGCATCCTCTCTCTCTTCAATTCACTTTGATACAAACACACACACACGCGATTGAGATTGAGATGATGGTGGTTCGTTTACCTAAATGTAAAACGTAATGCCCAAAATGCCTACCTACTCAAGAGACCGAATCTTCATAATTGTGGTAAAAAATCTTTACCCATGAAATAGGTTCAAGATTTTTAACCTAAATTAAAAAACATTATCTCAGTCGCTCATCATTTTCTTGAAAATAGTAAAAGTGGTACTACTCAGTGCCCTATTGCCTTTCTAATTTTGTGTATTCCAAACAGAAGTATATTTCCACTATTTCACTATTTCTTATTTCTGCATTCCTAATTTAGAAATGCAGCTAGGTTTCTCCACATTTTTTTAAAATTGATGGGAGTCTTTAGATTTCGAATCGTATTTTAAACCACTAGCATAGTCTAAGAAACAGAGGTGGATCTGCTGAGATTTTGTCTCTCATAACATTATGAAGTGAATTTGACATAGTTTCGGAAGAACTCTAATTAATAATGCTCCCAATCATAAATAACCGTTGGATTTTTTTCAAATAAGAGTAAAGTAGGTAAGCCACAATGTAATTAATTGCCAAGTGTTACATTTCATACGTGACGTGACGGTACTCTATCTATATATCATGCACTCGTGTGTATTTTGAAAGTTTTTCTCATCAATAAATACAGGTGAGGGTGAGTGCTGTTTAATACACTGTGTCCTACGTTGCCGGCAATGAAAATAACAGTCAAATTATAATATAAGAAATCATTAAATAATGGTGGTTAGTTTTATTGCTAAATTGCTAAATAACAGTGCCTCGTAAGGATGAGAAAATTTTCGATTTTCATATTTTGTGGAACCCTTAGAAGTACTATAATATATGGGACTATGGACTTGCAAATGGCTAAACAGTATTTGCCAAGATCCACCTGACCTTTGGCCGCCTACAACACAGTCAACAAACATAAACTACCTTCAACTCAAACTTTGTGTTTAAGTTTAACCTTATAACCAATTCAATGGCCCAAACACACTGCACTTATCAAAATAACATTTTCTCACGTTATTGCATCCATCATTTCATCCATACGTGTTATCATCACACATAATTTTCTTCATCATTAAATTACTTGAACTCCACGCACGTTCATGTTCACTCAAAGATATTCATCTATGATTGCATTGTCAAATTGCTAAGAAAAAGTAACTCGTCATCTTCTACAGTGTGTGCATTTATGACTTATGAATCAGCTCGACTGTTGATGAGTGATGAGATGCGGGTCTAATAATTTTATAAGTTAGAAGGGATATTGCTCAAATGCGGTCCCTTGTTAGTCCGGCTTAAGCCTGAAATCTAATACCGTAAGGTCTTGCTGGTACCAGTACCAGTACCAGTACTACGCATACTAGCCAAAGTTAAATAATGAATGAGTAAATAAATAATGGTTAGGATGCTGATGAGATTGAATAACAGTAAAAAAGATTTGCAATTTGTAAAGGTGTCTTCGATGGGAAGAATTAGGAAAGGCACTCCTTCAAATATCTTCCACATGCAAATACATACCTGTGAGATGAAGTTAGACGTAAAACATACGGAACTTCTTGTACTTTGCTTTACGTTAACGTTATTTAACTTCCAGACTTGACTTTAAGATTTTACGATTTTCACGAATTCTCACAAAGAACTCAAACAATTTGTAGGATTTACTACCTTCCGCATGTTTTGGGCCTGAAGTTTAATGACACTCCACACTCACGTTCATATCTACTGTTCTAATCAGAAAGTAAAACATTTGCATACTATAGTAGCCCAAAACAAACAGAATTTCTTATCTTTGCCACAATCAGGATGTCCGGTACGTGATGGCAAAATTAGCCGTTAGTTGTGTCTGTTTGCTAAACAACCAGGATTAACTTTTGGTTCAGAAAGGTGTCAAAACGAGCGTCGTTGTTGCACGTATTCATGCTAAATATTCCTAAAGAATTTTGTTTAGGTTGCCAAAACATAACCGTTTTCAAAAATGCGTCTTACATCCATTTTTCCATTTGTGTGTTTTCAAAATACTGGCTTTTGAGCACACGCCGGGTTAATTATTTATTTCCCTGACTAGAGTCTCAGGGCACTGTTTAAAGTTTACTGTAATAGCAATAACCTTGCATCAATTTGTCTTGCCTTGCCTCTTAAATCATCCTAATTTACATAATGTACCATACATGAATGACAAAACCGGCTTCTCATGTAATTTTCATTTTGATCCCCACCCTAGCGATCATGGATCATACCATTCTTTGTCAGACACAAAGATAAAATTGATACTCAGGGCGTCTAATGATATAAAAAATTAATTTTCAAACATTCATTAACTTCAATTTGCGATTGCGAACCTTGCACTTCCTATTCATAATGTCATGAGTGTTCTGGGAATGACAGGGCCCGCTTCTTGTGTACCAATTTAACCACACCCATATCATATTCTTCTTCAAATCTATTCTACTCTCAAGGGAACTACTTTGTATGTATGTGTGAATGTCCGACCGATTTCTAAAGGCATGAAAAAAAAATGAAAACATGATTCGACCTTTATTGTGTGATTTTCGTACATAGTACGGATGAATTTCAATTTCCAAGCATGCGAAACTCAACAAGGATGTTGTGAAAATTGTCACCGTCGTACGAAACAATCCTTTTGACACATTACATTAAGTCGGAACGAAGATTCCTGGTTCTATCGTCATCTTTTCGTCTTGCTCTTATGATTTCATTTAATTTTTGTAGCATGACCAACATGATAAGTGGAAGAGTTCAGTGAGACTCACTTTCAAGTTTTATATCCTCACTGCTCATCCGGTGGGAACTACAGGGTGGTTCAGAGTTCCGATCCCAGAGAAATTGCCGCCACTTCGCAGATATCTTACACACAGCAAGCATAACGGTGGGTTGCACAACAGGATGGATCGAATTTTTATGATTCACCCTGTAGCAAGGCTAAACACTCCAGTCCAGACTAGACATCACACAAACATCAAATTGCATCGGTTGATGATACCTTATCTAGCATCTTATCCACTTTAAACGTAAACTCTCTTAAACCGTGTTTACAAAATAGGAAAGGTAAGGCAGGTTCAGAAAAAAATGGTCATATGATGACAAGGATGGCATGGTGAATTTAATGGGGGCAGATAGTGAATATGGGCGCTGTCCGTCCGATGATGTCTTGAGAGAAAGAAAGAGTCAGAGTCAACAAACTTTCTCAAACAAAACACAAAAGATGGACAAGACAAGAAAATGAAAGACAAGAGTGTGGAAAAATTAAATTGAACTCATGGATGGGTTTTAGTACTACAACGTTTATGATTCAATTCAACCTGAACTCTGTGATACCCTTTAGCTCACATGTATGTGTGGGAAGTCTCATTAGGTGTGTGTCATAATTTTTTTTAATTTAGACATGCCATGCAATGTTTCGTTTCTCTAACAAGAATTTGCCAAGCTAACGTATGTATGATGACGTATTACAAAAATTTATTTTCTTGAGTTTATGATATTTTTTTTTCGAAAAATCTACGAAAATCTCAATTTCAATTGCTAGCAAGTATCAGCAGGTTCAAGATCTGTGTTGTGTTACACGTGTATTCGTCGCCAGGTATGAAATTGATGACAAATATCCTGATCAGAATGAATGAATGGGAAAATAGGAAGTCGACACTCACTTCCGAAGGGTGGAACCGTACGCACAATGACAATAATGCTATAGACAATTTGTAAACATACAAACACAACAAAACGATGGGAATAAAAGACTGAGGGCAAGCAAATTAAAACCTCAATTTTTTGAACAATGTATGAAACAAAATACAAGTACGTATCATTAAATTAAATTAGACTTATAGTTGAGACCCATAGTACACGACTTCGATTTCCACAACTCACCTCATTTATTCTGAACAACATAATATCTAGTCCAAATTAAATGGATTCTACTCACTTATACTCTCAATGAATAGGTGATCAGTCAGCTACACCTGAAAATACAAGCTCAATCTCCTAATAAAACTCTCGAAGTGAATTGACTCCTACTCATCATTCTCTCAATTCAACAATAAACAACTCTATTCAACACCTAACTACTTGACCTAATATCCCATTTCATTTTGAACGTGAGACTCCAATTCCTGACATATGAATTCACTCAAGTTCGCTCAATTTCACAACAATAGGACTTAACTAGCCAACAGTCTTCATTCAATTCAATTCGAAGCCTCTTATAATTTTGATCCGAAATTTGAGTTTGAACTAACGGCATTTTCTACAAAAGCGTAATCGGCTTTTTTATGAAATTCTCAGTCAGAGAGTTAAAATTGAAATTTCAAATTCGTGCATTCGTACAAAATATTCCGAATAACGCTGCAAATTTCAACCAGGATTTCCTATCCGCGTTTCTCTACAAGTAAATAATGAATTCTGTTTAGTATGCATTCCTGCACATTTTTATGGTGAGTAATATACGACACTTCTATCATCCATGAGTCGAGTAGTGTGGGGGTCGGACCAAGCCAGAGATCAATGCAACACATTACGGAAACACAATTTAAAAATTTAACATATTCCCATTTCCCATATGTCAAGTTCATCCCACTTATATGCAGACAAAACATACTCTACACGCACATCTGTCTACGAATCTACCCTTTAAAAAATAAACACTATAATAAGCAAAAATGTATGCCAAATACATCGTGACGAGGACGAGACATGGGGTTAGAGCCAAATATGCATGTAATGTGCTCAAAAATGTATTGTTCATAATGTACGTTCGTGCAGGTAAACCTGCTTTTGTATTCCATCCAAAAACAATTTAAAAAAATTAAATGTGAGTTAAGTTTCAAACTCATACTTAGTTTTACAACAACTAAATATTCATTATTTTCAAACGATCAAAAGTATACAACTCAGTTAAGGTCACACACCTACTTTAATCACCGGTTGTGAAATATGAATATTATTATGAAACTCGCTGGAAGCTGGACAAGGCCAGAATTTAGAATTTTGGTCTTACGTCCTGGCTGGTTAGCATTTCATCGTAATTTTTACATTCACATAAAACTAGTTTCATTTTATGAAAACCTTGTACCAAATATTTTATTGACTCAAATCGGGCGGAAAATGTACAAAATCAATTGAATTCGCAAAATCCGAGAAAGGAATTTCATGGTCAATTGACGTGGCCATTGCGTCGTAATTAGAAATTGCAAATACTAATGTAAACTATCATGTGTGTTTAGGGTTGAAAGTCATATTTGCCTAGTGCGGCAGCTGACTGACAGATACCTTCATGGCTCATTAACTATTATAACTGGTGATTACCACTTTATACTACAATGTACCTGAATATTTTTATTTATTCTTCTGCCTGTGCCAAATATTAATTGTCAACCGCGTTCCTTCCAAGAATTATTACATAAATGTCTAATATTTTAAGTGCGTCACGGCTACTAAATGTAAGTAGTTTTGCATGCCACTCAAAGTTCGTGCATACAAAGCTATATGCAAATTATTCAGACTTGTAAAAACAAACAGCGTAGTATTATTAGTCATGCATGCAACTAAAGTGCTGAGAAGCTTAAGTCTACTATGTATTAAATTGCAAAACAATTCATTAATGTAATGCAATCAAAACGCTCAGCCTTCTCTGCCGCAGGCATGAGTCAAACACTCGCACTCGACAAACAATGAGTTATAACTTTTGACATTTCTATTTTAATACTTCGGTGTTAGGTTGAGATGAACGAAGAATTATTGCATATTACCGCTCAATAACTTCACGATTTTTTGTACCTGAACGAAATTATGTTTTCGATAAGGTTTTATGGAAGTGTTTTTAAGAATTTGCTTTACAGTCAATTTTGACGACAATTCGAATTCAAGTGTTTGTTTGTCGTTGTCGCTAAAGATATTTCTAAATGCACATAAATCGTTGAGGAATTCTGCAAAGTTCAGAACGCCATTAAACCCGATCACACCATACTATGAACTCACCAGCCACGATTCGGTGGGTGGGTGGCTCAATTATACCACAAAGCAAATTAATCAAGTAATGGCAGGCAATAGAACCGAATCTCAAACTAGTCATGGTCACGAACACGAAGACTACACATTATTCTAAAAAAATGAACAATTCAGTTCAGTTCATTTAACTTACGTCATAGATGAGATTCCCAAATGGACAGGCCGTTCGAAACTCAAGTTGAAACGGTTCATTGAGACTCATCGTACTCAACACCGTGGAATTTATCCTGCGAATCGAATTTGCGAGTCCATTGATAAAATATGCATTTACGGTTGATTGATATGGTGAATGATTTGGGGGATTTGGAATGAGTTGAGAGGATGAGGATGAAGTCATTGAGAATGACATGGAGGATGAGGATGAGGCTGGCAATGATGAGCCTGAGGAAGATGCTCCTGAAGCCACGTCTTCAGTGCTCGATGAGAGATGGATGAAAGACAATGTGGACAAAAGAACTAATAGCCCCATTGTCCTTGTCCAAGGATCATGTCTTAGGCGTCGGCCACTCGGCCGAAGTCGACTCAAACATTCTTTGGGTGTAGATATCTTCATACTAAAGCCATATTGTCTGGTCTTGAAATTTGATTCGTTGTTTGTGCTCGTGAGCCGACATGGCTCCATTTCTTCTGTAAAATCTGAAATTAAACAAGGAAATTAAGATTAAAACTGATGTTCGATATTGAAAACCATATCCTACTGTAATATCATAAACATTGGCTTCGCTGTGACCAGAGAAAAATCCTTAAGCCATTCAGATTCAATGTACGGTTGTTGCTTTAATGAAGGAGATTTTCTACCCTATGCTCTTTGCTACAATCAAAATTGAAATATTTTTTACTCTGAGACCTAAACAACGTAGACACTGTGATACTAGTTTAACAATAGAATTCCAGGAGAAATCAGTCATCCCACAGATTCTGGATTAAAACACGAGACAAGCAGAACGAGTAGTTTGGAAATATCTCATCTATTGCCAACGCGCAACGTTCAATATAATTGTTTTAGTTTTACAAAAGAATTCAAGGTTAATCTTTATTTTATCGCTATGTTGGGCGTAGGTGGAGCTACGCCATAATTCTGAATGTATGCTTGCTTATTTCTCAGTTCCGGCAACGTATTAATATTCCCAGAAATCAAACAAAAGATGTCAAGTGCTTTCATTTGTTGAGATTTCAATTTCTACTTAAGTTCGAATAAAACAACACCATGCATCCCGCAATAGGGGTCAATTGAGGAAATCTAAATAATCTTTTGCTAAAATTCCGCTTATTCCACGCCCTCGACTAATCTCGCCTAAACTCTAAACTGTAAAACTCTCAGAAGATACAATCAGTCATGATAAGAAACATTTATCGCAATAGCAAGAGCGAATGTGCATACATGCAAAGTACTTGCCATTTGTAATTCCTTTAGTTTTTATTGGACCCCCTGAGTCAACGGTTTATTTTACAACAATAAATTTCAGATCTCGCAAATCATTTCCTTTCTTTCCATCCCCGAAAAAAAGAGCTCTACATACACTACGTGGCCTTTTTAGTTTTAATCTCTTTTGGTCTTGATTCTCATTATCTTGCAGCACGAAGTAAATAAAATACTGTTCTGAACTGAACTAGTTCCGTCCCACCTTTTCCCATTCCAAATTCTAACTCTCATTACTTACTGAACGTGGAAATAACGTTAAATTAACAGCAAAGTTTAGTAAGAGGTTGTAAAAACATGCAAATTACAATGAATCACCTAAACCTCAAATACTCGTACTGTTTTCAACTTGACAAATATTGAGTAGTAAAGTTTTGTACATGGTGTGCCAAAACGAAAAAGTTTGGGTTTTCAAACGGTTATTCCCGTTTCCCAACAGTTTTGCCGGAAACAAAATATGACTCAGAATTAATGGTTACTTTCGACCCACCTTGTACAGACACGACAATGCATGTAATTGTGAATGAAAAATGATTGCAAAATGTACTTATATCCGTGCGTACGAATATTTTCAGTTTTTTTGTTCCGAATTGCAATTGCGGTGCTTACGAGTACAAGTTGTAGTTTAGCTTGCTTGTTGAACTCATCTCTAGTGTGGATGCCACAATCGCTATCCTATCACCCACCATGCATGGCATATGCCGGCTCAATAACCTTACAATTTCTCATCGCTTTGCCTTTGCTTAACAGAACGCAGACCTACCTTAAATCATGCAAGAAAATTCTTAACTCATGCTTCATTCATTTTTCTTTAAACGCTTCACTTATAAAAAAAATCCATTGTTGTTGTTTCTTTCTTGTAGTGGAGTGGTTTTAGTGGGGAACCAAAACTAACGCAACGCCACGCCAGGCCACGCACAAGACGAGGTCTTGTTCCTTCTTAAAATCTCTACAGGGAAGAAAAGGATCTCAAAATCAAAATTGGAAGTTTCAAAATCCAATGACTCATCACTTCAACTTTGTTCCTAATCACTGAATTGACTGGGACTATCAATTTTTCAATTTTCAGGCATCCATACATAGTTTCTTTAACCACTACTGAATTGTCTTTGTCATTTCCTCAACATAGTCAACAAACTATTCATATTTCCAGGATGAGGATGCTTGAAGAAATTTGAGCATGCGACCAAATGTGTGAGTATTCTAGATTTCCGAATAGCCACGATAATTGAAATTAAGCCGGCAGATTTGCTGTCTCATCTTGATCCTATGATCATCTTGACATCCTAATCCAACCTTTGGGTGACAAATAAAAAAACTAACCCCAGAAAACACAACTTTAACTAACTGCGTAAAACCGCATGAGAAAAACTACACAAACACACATCTTGCGTAAGTAAACATGCATGTAAAAAAATTGTCTCTTCTCTCCCAATATATGCCTAACAATGTCTTCACCGGAAGGATTCTGCTGAAAACCACACTCAAGACTGCGTAATGCGCATTTTAGTGAAACATTCCTAAATAGATAATCACGGAGAAATTGGTGAGATAACAATAGGAAAGGACATGGCGACTTAAAACTTTCCCTCCAATCTTATTCTTTGCTAAAAATTTCTGTCTTAAAAAATGTGTAATATTTCTCATCTGTGTAAATTCAAGCAAAGTGTTTACAAGAGATTTCGTTTTGTGCACTAGCTTCCTGTCATCCTTCCTGTTGTGTAAGGTGCGATTCTCAGAATGACACGTGACAATTCCACGAGTCAGATTATCCGGAAATAAGGAGTTCATGCATTAGAGTTTGTTCCTACTACTAGGGGTCCCTTGAATTCCTTGGCCATAAGAGAAAACAACTAAACTCACAAAAACAGAGCTGCCCTGCCCTTCTCAATCATGCCATCACGATTAGGAACAAACTTTGTATTCCATTTTGCTTTTTCAAAAGCGCAAATTGTCTTGAGCGGCAACGACAACGGCAATGTGGGCGTTGGCGGACAATGGACTGTTACAAACTTACAACTTAACTTACTTTGTACACCATTGTCAACGCCATTATCTAGTAACCCTTGGGGCATATGGCATACGCGCATAGACGGACAAGCGGACACCGCACCGCCCGGCCAAATAGCATTCATTCAGATTTCAGACTCAAACTACATGCACTAAAAAGTAAATGAATTGCACTGCACGGTGCACCGTGACCAAACTCAAAAGCTGTAAAATAATGTAAAGTTAAAGTCTTACACGTTCAGTAGGTAGTAAATTGTGTCCTAAAGTCAGTCCAAATCCAAAATCCCTCCTACTTCCTTACAAGAAAAGATAGATGATGTCGAAAAACGGTTTTTATGTCTCACCGTAAAGAAGACTTAACATATACTGAGTTTTAACAAGGAAACTATTTGTCATGCAAAACTAACGCGGTCTCGGGATTAGTCATTCCGAAATTCGAATACAAAAATTTAATCGCCTGACAAAATTATTTTACGATTTCTCATAACCGTTTTTATTTGCACTTCTCCGAATGCTCCAATAGAACAGACCTGAAAGTACATTGTCGCAATTCTTAAAATTTTATAGCTGCGAAATAAAATATCTGCCGACAAAAAAAAGACGTAAAGAATACCAACTTTGCATATTTACCGATACTGTTTTGTTTTTACATCAAACGTTATTTCCTTGTAAATTTTAAGTTATGCGACGTAACATGACGTAAGACACCAGTACGAGTACGACCGACACCACCACGAAAATCGTCCAACGGGGTTTTCTTTCTTTTGAACAGAATAGAACAGAACAGAACAAGAGAAGGACAACGACATAATCTTTCTTAGCTCAAATTGAGAAGGAATAAAAAAAATCTTAAGTTTAAGTAAGTAGGTCTACTCTGTAGTGCAAATCCATGGCTTAGGCCAGGCCAGGCTACAGAATATAACTCAATGGATGAATGCATCATGTACTTAACTTTTTAATGAAATGCAATGCAGTGTAAGAACGCTTAGCGCTTAACTGAATTTTGCACTTACAATTACAAATTGCAGCTTCACTAGTGTAATTCGTAGATCAGAACTCCAACCTAGTTACATATGAACAGGGTGGTCCAAATTTTGGGTTCATTGTACCTGGTGAGTTTTTTCCCCGGTTCGAATCGGAAGAACACCCGACTGTGTTTCTAATGCGAAACCCTGTTAAGTTAGTCTTTCATTGGAAGAAGTACGAATACAAAAGGCCTAAAACCTGAAACTCCTGTACGGTACGTGTGATCTGCATCTGTATGATTCGAATATTAACACTTCAAGCTTGGCCCGAGTGGTACGTGTCACCCTGTACTTGTACATATACATGTCCTGTATCGTATGTAATAGTTATTTATCGTTTATCTTCATTTAATTACCCTATTTCATTTTAGACCTCAATCAAATTCACAATCAGCCTCCGCTTGTACATCTTTGCAAATATAAACCACCACACCTTCACGTTCAACTAACGCAATACTGTCCAACTCCAACCATACAAAGCTATTTGTGAAATAAACACCTCTATTAAAAATTAGCCATGCTCTACAATCGTATCTCTATACATATCTTGTACAATAGAAATCATTAACTGAGTATTGACTGACTGACTGGCTGACGCCTGATTTATCCGCAGTACATTGCATATTAGAAACTTGTGCCTTGCATTGAGCCAAAATGAAATTAGGCATGATGAAGATTCTTATGCAATTCATTCAATATTAAAAAAATCCAAAATAGTGTTGAATCGAATCAAATAGTGTACAGTTTGAGCATATCCTGTTGTAAAGATTGTATTGGTCATCATTTATGAACTTCACGACACGGCATAGTATCTGTAGTGGGCGTTCAGCCTGTGGTTCATTTGATTTCAATTCATTACTCTCAATAGACGAAAAAATATGGCACAGACACACAGCATGTCTAATTGACGGATTTGTTAACATTTAACATCTGTGTTGTGTACCGTGACCGGTAATAATACCATTTTTGATTTGATTTCTGAAACTAGACTAGGAGGGCTCTGAATTAAATGGCAGGCGGTGGAATTTTTTTTATTTTCATTGAACGTTGGAAGGGCGTGAAGATCCCCACTGTGTATTGTCTATATAAAATTGACAACTCCAATCAAAGGAATACGGCCTGGATACCTGATCTGATACACTACACTCAGGTGGTCAGTTTTGACCTCCTTCACTATGACCAAGATCAAAGAGCGGATTGTAAAAATTATAAAACTTCTCATCAGTTGAATGAACTGAATTCTCGTCTCGTCTTTCCGCACAAGTTAAAAAAAATGGTTATAATTACAGAATTATTTTTTGAAACATTTGAAGAACTTGCTTTGTTTGCATTGTTCTCAAATTGTGGCATGGCCGGGGTACTTCCTCAAGAAATAAACGGTCATTTATTTCTACCTCACACCCTGTCTAAATTAAATATTGTTATACACTTTTACTTTTCTTGTAAACATTGCGTGCTGAGCGCGGGTCACGTCACGGACTGCCACGCTGTTGTGCGTCATTCCAAATGAGTAATTTTGGACAATGTCGACGGCCGACAGAATAATGATAATCTCACAAAAAATAAAATAAAAATCTATCATTTTCGCAGCAGTCGCCGCCGTGTAGGATGAACATTCTACATGTAACGTAATAACAAACATAAGAATGGCAAATGCGCAAATGCAAATGGTACGGACCAATGTTGATTAATTTTTTATATAATTCGGTTCAAAAACTAACCCAAACCCAGCACGTGTGCCGAGTGAGGAGACAGCTTGAGAATACGCGAAACGAAATTGTTAAATGGACCGGAAGTAGAACTTCCCG
>JAQGCB010001578.1:0-13963 GCA_034698835.1 Protaphorura tricampata
TTGGACCACTACTAGGGGTACTTTGCTATTTTAACCTGGCCAGTAGGAAGCGGTATTTAAATCAACATAGTCTAAAGATCCATCGAAAATACTGCAGCATTTTTTTTTCACTGCGCTTCCTGTTGGGTTGTCTCTTGAGGGTATGTTTTACCCGTTTATTCAATGCACATTCGTAATCATATGTAGTTGCCTTCATTTATGGTGAAGAAAATCACTATTGATAATTAAGAAAGACTAATTTTATTGTTTTTATATTAGATGCAAATATGTGTATGTGGAATATTGTGTCTTGAAACACCTTGTTTGAATATTTATCGGTCATTGGTTTCTGGTTTTGATTTGATTGTACAATTAAGTGACCGCAAGAAATAACGAGAACTCGACGGGACTCGCAGAGGGTGTCGCATGCATAGCGGTACAGTACAATGAAAGGCAAATAATCGCGAATTAATTATATTTGGTTGCGGGTAGAAGCGCGTGTGCAGGTAAGTAGTAGACTTGGTCTAGGCACTTTATAATTGTGGCTTGGTTTAATCCGAATACAATTGTCGACAAACCAGAGTTTGATTATTTTGGAGTCATAGCTCACTACTTCCAGTTTGAAAATTATTCTATATTTTTGTCATATGAATTGTGGTCATTGCAAGAAAGGAGTAAATGTCCATTGCGACATTTCTACAAGGTGTGTATTCGAGTCAAAAATGATTAATATTACCTTGATTCGCTAAAGTAAATAGGTTTCGATATTTTATGGCCCTGGAAAAGTCAAGAGCTGAGTTAGTGGACTTAAAACTATAAACTACAACATTTGTATAATCACTGTCTACTTTAAAGGTGACCTTCCAAGTTCTTGCGGTTGCGAATCGCGATGAAATCACCAGTTTCTACCGCTTATTCAACGTTATGGTCACTAGATAAAGCCCTTAAGCAAGATAACCCCGTAAGTTCTCAATGTTTGGTTGCTAACACTGGCAACACATTTTGCCCTTCAACTGTCAAAATTTCCAAACCATTTGTGCTGGATTATATCCAATCATGAACGGCACGTGTAATATCACAGGCAGTTATCGGCATCGTTTCCAGATATCATGGAAAAACTCAGTCACTAGTCAGGATACGTAATGAGAGTGACATTTCATTTCTGGAATAACTACATAATATAGCATAAGTAATTTAACAAATGTATGTGTCTTTTACGTGCAAATCTGGAATAGTTACGGTGATTACAGTTTCAAATCTGGAATAGTTACGGTGATTACAGTTTCAAATCTGTTTGTTTAGAGAGTTTTCCGAATTCCGAGTTAGGACTCATGATCCATTGCTTGGATTCACATTACACTACGTGACTATGTTCATGAAATGAGCCAAGACTTTCAATTCGTACGTGTACATTTTATATATGCAATTTTTTAATAGAATTCAGAACAAGACAAGAACGAACAAAGTGTGCAGTTGAGCGAAGATTGAACATTAATTCGAACGTGCATTCACAAGTCAATACTATTAGGGAAGGTAGAAGTGCAAGTTACTCTAAACAGTGAAAGTGAGTGAAAGTTAGGTGAAAGTCGAAAAGTTGAGTGAAAGTTAAGTGAAAGTCACTGGAAGCTGTGAAAAGTCAATTGAAAATTAGGTGAAAGTGAGTCAAAGTCACACCACCCTGGATTTTTGTTGCAGCACCGCAGAGAGAGTGAGCAATGATTAAACATTGAAAGCAAGAGAATCCAATAGAGGTGAAGTGAAATTGAAACGTGCAGTGAAATGACATATTGGATAACTTAGAAGAAACTAAAATTTTGTTGTGGTGGGCGCGCTTGTCGTGGTGCAGGTTGGCGTTGTTGTGGAGGATGTGGAGCAGGACCTCCGAGTATTCCTCCCAATCCTCCAAAAAGTGATGGCTGTTGTGGTCTCTGAACTACGACAGTCTGTTGATAGACAGTTGTAGTTTGTTGCGGAGGATGGTAAGGTTGTTGAGGATGCGAAGGTCCAACTCCGAACAATCCTTCGAGTCCACCAAATAGTGATGGTTGTTCTAATAAGGAAGAATATCATTTTTAATCATTTCTCTTCGTCTACTTTTTAGAATATTTTTACGAGTCTTTGTGAGTTTGATGAGTTGTTTTTAAATAAGCTAAAGATAGAATGTAGGAGCAACTGGTTTATTCCAACCTGGTGCATGGTACCCTTGTCCTACAGCCGTAGCTGTGGGTCCCTGCGGGAGTGGAGCTGTCCGAATGGCTTCTTGTGTTTTTTGTACCACCCACTGCAAAAATAGTTATATTTTAGTAATTTGTTAAAACCCAAAACCAATAACCTTTGTGTTCACGGCTTATTATTTTGACTGTATTGCCCACTTGAGGTGAACCTATTTCATTTAAGTGTGCTGTTTTCAGTAAGTGGACAATGAGGAATAGTTTGATGAAAGTGCCTGCTTTCTTCAGAGTTGTGACACGAATGATTATTTTTCATGCTTAAACGTAGGGAATGAAGACATTACCTCGCCCATTCCAGGATCGTTGATAGTGATTGGCTGCAAATTTTGTTGTTGTCTCGAATGCAGCACAAGAGCATTTCCGTTTAAGGATATGTTGTCCACCGAACGCAGAGGTACATCCCATATTTTATGCTACATAGAAATTGTTAGCATAATTATGGATCAAAATTTGCCGAATGGTTTAATTTCTGATTCTGATTGTTTACCCCAAGTGTCTTCATGTCCCGATGCACTTGTGCATAGACAGCGTTGGTCGTAGTCAACAGATATACGAATTGCTCACTCGTAACAACATATGCAATGGTTTGTCCATTCTGATTTTGTGGATCAATTTGCTGTTAACAATTACAAGAAGGAATTGAAAGATTAGTAAAGGATTTTAGTCAATCTATTAAAAACTAATTTTCTCCAGAGTATTCTGCTGGACTATATTTACTTTCACTTACGCTTCTGAGCGCCTCTCCTGTGGCAAGCACTTCTGAGATTGGCTTCAGCGCAATATTCGGTCCAAGAACACGCGGTTGTCTCATTCTCGTTGCTTTTTCTAGTTCACCACCGGGTCTTTTAATTTTAAGTAGTATAAAATAAATATTAACGAGATTACAGTGGCAACGTTCAGATACCTGATTTCTTAACCCGTACACTCAAATACATCTCAGACTATCATTTTATAAAATTTTAAAGCTGGATTTAATTGGTGTGAGATGTAATAAAGGAATAACCGTGTCTATCCAAAATTAGTAAGAAATACAATAACAGTATTTACTTTGGAGCTTTGAGTGCACCGGATAGTTGTCCAAGGAAACCACTCGAGCCAAGGAAACCGAATCCGAGGGCGTCCAGTCCTTTTCCAACAGCTCCAGCCATTCCGGCGGCTGAATCGGTTACACTTCCAACAATCAGTGCAGCCCCGTCAATATTTCCAGCCTACATACGTCCATCAATTAATTTAGTTCAAATAGGGAATATCAATACTTGAATGCTATATTTCTTCAATTACACTGAGGCCTTTGCTGATATTGCCGAATAATTTAACGGGATTCCCAATGATATCAAGAGAACCCATCAGGCTCATCATATTACTCATAACGGCAGACTTGTAATGTTGATAAACGTGGTCTCCAAATTCAGCAGCATTCAAACGCATGTGATTAATTTTCAACCCCTCGATACTGCATATTCAGTGTTAATTCAAAGATTGTCAAAAAATTAAAAATAAGAATAGTGTAATTAATTATGGGATTACTCCAATTCTTTGTCAGTTATATCCACGAGTGCAGATCCAAGTCCCGCGAACATACCCATAAACGAGCCTCCTCCAAATCCTTCCAATGAAAACGTTAGATTGAGCTGTTTTAAGAGAATTTCTGCATTTATCGAATATGCTTCATACTTGTGTAGAAATGAATGAAACCACGAATGAATTTTTTTACCTTCAAGTTATGTATCTCAACTTTCTCGTATATGGTAATTTTTTTGTAAGACGCAGATTTTGTAAACTGTTCCGCGTAATAATCTGCTTCTTTTTTACTCCCAAGAGCATAGTCAGCATTATATGAATCCCACTGTCATGAAATTCGAAATAATATCAAGTAAATTCTTTCCACTTCGTATGAAGATTGAGATCAAAATCGAATTATACGGAAATCTAAATTTACATGTTCGCCAGCCTTCCCTGGCTCCGCTTTGATGAAATCCGTCATGTTATTTGCGAGATCCATGTCAGCACGAAGATCAAACTCTTGAAGACAAACGTCCGCACTAATAAGTTCTAAGCTGGAATTGGCTGGGTTAACTATTGAACCCCTTAAGACAAAGATGCAAGGGTTGACATCTGTACAATTCATTAAATCTCTGTTAGGTTCTGTTAGAAACTGAACTTATGCTATTTAAGGCTAGACTTTGCATTATTTCTTTACCACTTTCAGTTGTCTCAGTGTGAGCGATTGGAGTTACGTCGAAGCAAACAGGGCATTTAGCCCCAGTGATTTGATTGTCCACTTGAAGGCCATGAACTTTAAGTTCAACAGTCATTGACGAGGGAAACATTTTAAAATTGACATTTGCAGCTGGTCTGTAGTCAAATCGACGAAGAGTTTGCAAAGTTTTTCGAAATATAGTCATAGCTTGAAAGTCGACCTGTTAGAAAATGAATGTATTTACTGCATTTTTTAAATTACGTTTGGAAGGAAGAAATTTTAGTCATTACTTGAATATTCTCTGCCAATTGTACTTGTCCAGCTGGCAAGAGGCCTTGAAGGTAATTTTGATATCCGTTCTCAACAATGTAATTCTGATCTAAGAAGAGCTTCTTGTAATTTTTGTCTCCTTTGGCTTCCCATGTTGGTGGCATACTGTTGTCAGAATAAAAAGTCAAGTTACTAAGGGCAAGTTAGAATCGATTTGTATGGAAAGTAAAAAAAAGTATAAGCAATACGATTTTTTAAAGCTCTAGTTCACCTCGAAAGCCGGATATACAATAAGTCCTTTCCGGCGACATTATCTACAAGAGAGATTCCTATGCCGCTTAAAGCAAGTGTAACATCCACACTTGGTTTTTCATCTGTGGTCTTCTTCAGTTTGCGAATGGCTTCTACCAATGTGGAATTTTGTGTCAGGAGTAGAATTCTCCGCAGATGTTTTGTAAATGTTATCCATTTGTAGCGCTTGCCAGCAGCGACAATGTCCCCAGCTTGATCCTATGTTTATTTAATGAGATAAATTGTTGTAATATGGAAGCCTTGCAACAAAAATGTCAATCAACATGTATTCTGATTTTACCGTGGTAAAATTCAATATGAGTGGAGCAGGTTGACCTCGTACGTTCCATTGAAGAGTTTCAGAAGTGTGAAAGTTATCCCAAGCGTATTGAACACTCTGTCCAGGACTAACTTGCCTGTAAGATTTTTATAACTAGTTATTTTTGTGTTCAAGGGTAGAAATACAATAAATGTATTTCCCAGATAATAAATACCTGCTTTGTTGCTGATCTTGATGGAATTCGATTTGGGCATCCTGTGTGTCGTTAACAATCAGAAGTGGGACTTCCATTTCAGTGTACTTACTGAATGTGATGGATGTGTTCGTGTCTGTTGGATTAATACTGGCACGAATACCACCACGCTAGAAATAATTTCATTTCAGTTATCACAAGAACATTATTTCCTGGTTATTCAGTGAAGCAGTTGGTTCGTTTACCTTATTTGTTAATCTCAAGATGTTGTCGAATGGGGTATCATACGTAAAGTCAGTTGTAAACTCGTCTGTATCTTGAGCTTTCACCTTGATTCTATGAGCGTGTCCGTTTGGCCAGTAAGCTATGGATTGAAGTGCTGGTACGTACGTTGAACGATTTGGCACATCAACTTCCTCCACAAATACAGGGTAGGGACAACTGTTAATTATGTTGTACCTCGATGAAATGGTCACGATTCGGGACAAACCACAATTGGACAACTCGCATGACACAGTGAGCTAATTAAGAAACAACTTCGTTAACAAACACATAAGGATAACTAGATATTTTTAAGTTACCAACATGATATTCTCGTGTAGCCTCTTTCAGGAAAATCACTGTCGGGATACCCGTGTTACTGTCAAATGGTAAAGGCTGCGACCAACCACTGTTTTCACATTTAATATGAGTTGATGGAGTCGGGTTGTCACCCCCCAGTTGTCTCTCTGGCCCAATCAATACGGGTCCTGCTTCTGTTGGAGAATGTTGCACCACATTCTGTCCATCGGCGCTCTATAGAAAAATGGACGAAAAAAATATTATTTCTTAAAACTGTGTAATTTTTTGTAATCGGGACATCGGATATTCGTACTCGGTGTATCAGAGGTACGGATAGCCGACAACCACATTTTTTAAACTACGGTTTACCCTGTAGGATAGGTTAAGCCCTGTGTAGTTCACCATCCAGTAGGAGCAGTACAATGAGATTGTAACTGCATCAGTTTTAGAAATCGTCTTTCCATCCTCTCTTCCATCAGTTTTGTATCCAATACAAAGGACTTGTCTTTTGTCTTGACTCGTGAATCTCACTGATGATAGAAGTTTATCACTGGGTTGAAGATGTGCAAGACCAGTCCAAGATTGTCCCCTAAAATTAGGAAGCTGGAAAAGACAATAAAACGCTTGCTTACATATTCAACGTTGTGGCGTGGCTAGTAATGGTTGAATCAGTACAGAGTCCAACTGTTGCAGTTTATAATCGTTCATACCCTCAATAGGAACTGAAATTCCTTTTCAAGATGTCCAGGTGGTAAGGAGAAAGCATTAAAAGATCGTCCAGACTCAACACTATATTTGGTTCCACTACTAAGGACGACTTCGACTGGAGTTGGGAGCAAATTGTTGATAACGACTTGAGCTTTGAGGGTTAGAACAAAATTATGCGGGACACTGGTTGGTCTATTCCCATTCCCTTCTAATGCTGGTCTTTGTTCTCCAAGAACCTATTCAAACAAATTATCAAAGATGGCTTCCATAAGATCAAACCTATATATTTTATTTTTCAAAATTATTTACCTTGAAGTTTGTGCTATCGCCTCTTCCAGTCTCATCCCCTGATACTGGTGACCACAGAAGTTTAGGTTTAGATCTTAAAGCGTCCCATTTCATGGGTATAGTGCTCATGGTGAATCTGGTTAAAATTATCACATAATATGTCAAAAATACAATATTACCATTCTTATGTAGTATGTGGATTAATTCACGTACCCTCTTGGTTTTACAAAAAGTCCTGCTGCACTGCTGTAAACCATATCAAGCGGTACATTGAATGAGCCGGCAGGTTGAACTGTGCCGATGTTTAGTCCTTGTGCTGTCTGAATGTCTACTGGGATGTCAATCTCATTCCTCACCTAGTTCATACAAAAATATTTAAGTTGCCTTTATAAAAGTGTGTTTTTGAATCGACAGCCAACTGCTTATGTAACTCACCTGAATTAAACTCCTGGCTGTAATTGTAATGGAGAACCCTTCACTGACAACATCAATTAAAACCCCTTCCTGATCTCCACTTGGACTGCTTCTGTTAATTGGGAAGAACCTCGCTTCATTACGTCCAACATTCACGGTTTGGTCGAATTGGAATTCTGGAATCTATGAATTCAGGAATTTGGTATTCAGAGACATACCCTTTTTCATACTTGTACAATGTTGACTTGAAAATACTTTTCATCAACTTACCGAGATCTTTAAAATTCTATCGTCCGTTGATTTCTGGTTGGCAGAAGAAGTAATGTGAAGGTTAAGGCCAAGATCGACTGCTTCACCAGGCTGCACATCAATGTTCCCGTATACGACTTCATCATTCTTGACGTAGACGAATGGAGATGATTCCTCAATCGTGAGTGTTATTAGTGTTCCAATGTCGTTTCTAAAACTGTATGGGGTGGATTTTACTTCATCTTCTGATACAGTTGCACTCGCAGATGCTTTGAAAGCCTCGCCGATTTTTTTCAAGGCCGCAATACCTGTCTTGGACGCTGTTATCTCTAGCAACTCCTATAAGTGTATATTATCATAATTAGCGGGGCTGATACTTTAACCTTTCTGAAATATTTTGAGAATATTACATCAGAGCTTAAATTGACAGTAATTGGTGGTGGTGGTGAAGAGTCATCCTTCGCCTTAGGTTTTGATGCCTGTACAAATAGAATATTGGAATTTTGAATCTGGAGACAATTTTGAGGAGAATTGTAACGTAAAGCTTCTTACAGTGAATTGTAGACCCCATGGTCTAAATGTCGGGTCTCCATATGGTTTTGGAACTTCTACAGGTTCTAACAGATATTCCCAAGCACCAACCGTTCTGTTGTTGTATGCAGCGGAGAGTTTTAAGTTTCCAGAGGCCAATAACTAAAGAATATGCATGTTCATTGATTTTTGCTCAGAATGAATATATAGGATACATTTTAAAGACCTTACATCGCTTGTAAAATTTGTTACTTCAACTCCAAAGCTTCCGTCAACTATGAGTAGTGGAGTGGTCAAAGAACCTTGACCGACTTCAAGCGAGATTGCAAGACTTTGCACAGTAATTCCTACTCTTTCTTTAATTACGATGGACGCTCCAACTTCTTCCACGGCACCGGCACCGGAAAGAAATATAATATTCTTCTTCCTCGGGGGCTCCGTCAAGTCTAGAATAATGTACAGTGTATTTGTACAATTAAAGCTACTAAACAAAAGGATTTCATTGAATACATATTTATATAATCCTTGGAACAAACCAGAATTCATGAACCAATAGTCTTGATCTTTGGTTTCTTTTGCATTCCAAGCGTCGGAATTATCTTCCTCGGCGGCATCCGCTTCAGCCTTTGCCGCAAATGCTTTACCCGCAACAGCCCCAATCTTTGCGAGTAGAAGTATTGTTCCTAAAATGAAAGTGTACAATCATTTTATGCCCAACTTCATGTACTAATCCGAAACTTGGGCATGTTTTTCTTTCGCTTTGTTAGTTGCGAAACGTTATGTCTACGGTTTCAGTCCAATCCTGCAGTTCTACCCTATTATTATAGGCTCCCACTAATTAAATAGGACTCACTGCAGTAGAAATTTTTTAAACTTTTATTCATAACATACAAGAACGATTGTAGTACATAGTAAGAATGAAGTTTAAAATGTAAATTAAATTCATCTTTTTCGTCGTGGTTGTATTGCTGGGTCAGACACGGACTTTCCAAAGCTTTCTGCATTGTCGAAGACTTGTTGAAATTGTACAGTTCCTTGACCTTCCTCATCTTGAGTTGAAGAGTCTTCATCGTCTATTTCTAGTTCTTGTCCTAAGAATTTCCTAGATTTCTTATACGAAGGAAGAAAATAAGCTTCCATAGACCTTGCTCGTGTAAGGCGATCTTTCCTTTTCCTCAAAGCTGCTCTCATGAGCCCAGTCACAATTTCATCTTTTTGGTAAGGAATCCCTAATTTCCTCCCAATGACACGAGACGGAGAAAAGAAATCTGACAATTCTGATGCTTTACGCTCCTTATTTTTAACTTTCTGTGCTTCCAGTCTTTCAGCTTCATCAATCAATTCTTCATCACTCTCATTCGGATCTTCAATCCCGATATCTACACTTTTTGTATCTAACGCTTCGTCGTCATCTTCGTCTCCGGGATCACTGAATATGTCAGAGTTCTCTCGATGAACCTCTTCTTTCAAAATGTCTGTAACTTCTTCATCACTGTAGTCTCGAAATCTTTTTGGCATACGAAATCTTCGCTTTGGAATTCTTCTATGAGCAAGAACTGGTGTGATCCAAGTCTCTCGTTTTCTTCTCATGATTTCAAATCTTTAAAAATAAAGTGGTTTTATTTGTGCCTGATTCATTTTGGTGGCTATGAGTTGAAGCAGCTGAATATTCTGATGATTTGGTGGTAGTCTCACCTTATAATGACCCACCGCCCAATTTTTCTCCACATATCTGTCTCTGACACGACCAGAAATAGCAACATGATTCGAAAAACAACCATTCCGACGAAAGGTGCAACAATGAGAGTGACCAAGAAGAGGAGAATACAACACGCCAAAATGGCATAAATTCCTACACTCTCCCGAAAATCTAATGGAGGTTCCACAAATTCTTGTTTCTTTTTAACTCCGACGGAGTCTAGAAGAACTCTGCGGTCGTGAAATATGGTCGAGTCTGGGCCTTCGGAAAAATGCCTAGGACTGGCTGGTAATGATTCATTCCCTGCTGATAAAGCTGTCAGGTTGTCCAAAACTTCACATGTGTGGATGGACGGAAGAACAGTCGTTTTTGAATATTTCAAATCACCTGGATCGACTGGGCGTCTCCTGGCACATAAGGCGTACACATGTTATTTAAAAATCATTCTTGAATTGCAGTTAATGATTTTCGAATAGTAAGATCTTTATATTATACTTACAGGTAAAAATATTGGAGACAGTTTCCCCTTGGGAGAAAGAGCGCAGTAATAATGAATATCTTCCAGTTCATTTTAATCACAATATTGTTTTAATCACAAATTGTGAGATTTTTGGAGGATTCGATTCCTCGTGAGAAATTCTCCCACTCCATATATGCGCTGGCAGATGTCGTTCTCATTTTGTTGATATTGATGATTATATACACGGCCACTACTGTCAGCGTGTCAACCAAATTATAAATCACTGATACTTTCAGGCATTCGTTTGTGTAGGACTAAATACAGGCACCAATTACAAGCCGATCTCGTATATTTGTCCGTTCTAGCTTTCTCTTGCTTTCTCTTGCTTTCTCTTACTACTGAACGTTTTGAAGAAAGTCTTGAAGAAAGCAAAGTGTACCTCCTCGACCTCACCAAAATGACATGCAGTTTGAGGCACTTCATCGGAGAACGTACTTACTTATTCTACTACTATGACGGTTTCTACACAATCCCACCAATGTTCATTCAGCATTTATTGATAATTCATTAAAATGCATGACTTTTTCTATCAGTTTTCATGCAGAGGATAAAATGTGTCTTGTACTAATTGTACTAATCACATCGAACCATATTTTGTTTTGTTTGGACCTATCGAGGAGTCAAGTAATCTAATAAATATGCTATTATTTGAATTACCTGCACTGAATCCGCAAGCAAGTTCAGGATAAACTATGTCAACGTCGATCTTCCTTTCAGGTGTGAGGTCCACTTTAATTTTCAAAGAAGACTTTCGCAAAATCTGAAAATAAAAGCATGGACACGATTAAATTGGAATGTTAGGGCAAATATTGTCATCTTCAAGATTTTTTAGTGGTTTTATACCTCGGCTAATTTTTTGATAGCCCTGGTTCTGTAGTTTGTTGTTGCTAAACCGAAAGTAATTTCTCCACTACCATGAGTTTCAACCACTTTGGACTCAGCGTCGAAGGATCCACCGAACTAAGGGTGTATTAGTATAATTGACTTTAATATAAGGGCACACTGCACTGGTTTAATTTTGTATGTATTGCTAAAGTTGACACTCACAGTCAGTTCAATTGCATTACTATCGAGTGTACTGGCATCTTCTAGGATGATTACACTGAATTCTGCAAATCTAACTTTTGCATTGATGTGAAGGTTACTAGGTTTTGCATCCTTAACTTCTTCTGTCGGTGCTTCGTCTTCAACCGGCACTTCATCAGTCGCTTCTAATATATTCAGTACCCAAAATTTTATCTCACCGTCACCGACCAGAATAACAATTGTTAATTTATAAAACTACCATCGCCTCCACCCGTAAGCTCTTTCTGGCAACTTTTTGCCTCTTCGATTAACTTGGGCATATCATCCTTTACTTGCATTAGTACGTCGACAACACCCTTGAGGAACTCAAAATTAAGGACAAGTTCTACACCGGTAGTTTGACATCCGGCTATCGAAATAGTTGTAAAATGATGAGTAAAAATTTGTACATTAAAGATTTGATAGTGAAGGTTTTTATTTACCGTCAATCAGTTTTTCTCCACTCTCTTGAAGGGTCTGGGTGAAATTTACGGCAAGTATGGGAGCTACATCTTGTACTCCCGCTCGACCAGCTTTTCTAGTGAGACAGTCAGTGATGACACTATTGGTTGACTGCCTTGTGTCTTTAATAACAGCATCATTGATTGCCTATTTTACAAAATGAGCGTTCGTTTTTTATTATGAAAATGATTGAACTGATTTATTTAGTCTGTCAATCGTACAAATCCAGCGGTGATATCCATGTTGGTCCACACTTCGGCTGAACATGAAGCAGTTAGTATGGACAACTCTCCAATAGAAAGGTTGATATCACGTGGAACTGATCCTGTTTGATTCTCCTGTTTTTTGTTGATAAAATTAAAAAATGATCAAACGCGTTGGACTTGGGTAATAATTTTGCATAGAGAATCAGTGGTTAGGAAATTACGAGGTTTGTTGGTCCAGTGTAAAAAGCAACTCCAATCTTTTTAATCGTTCCTTTCAAAGAAAATAGCTTAGTCTTTGCAGCTGGAGTTTCTGCTGGTGCGTCCTGCACACCTGAGGGTAATGATAAAATATTGTTATAGTTTCATCAATTTGTGTCAGAAACACTTGGCTGGGACGACCAAGTCTTATGTAACCCATTTTCCCGTACTACTCGCTGTACTACATCCTGAACATGATAATTTCACAATTCGCTTTAAGATTTCACAATTACTCACTTCCGGCTATTTGAATCGTCGTCTTTGCGTCTTGAGATGTTCCAAGGGCACGAGCATCGATTTCTTCTTGTTTTTTAGCTTTTGTCTTTGCTTGTAGAAGTGTTTTTGCCACTTCAAGCATGCACAATGAGCCAAAGTTTATATCTTGACTCGCTACTATTACCTGGTAAGCAATGAAGGATTTTGATACACTGTATCTATACAACTCTACTATCTTTAAAAATTTTGTATATGAGTCATACGATGAATTGGTCAAGATCTCCATTTACTCGGAATTGTGGCATCTCTTTGTACCAAGACGAGGAGAGATTTCTTCCAAAATCAAATGTAAGAGTAATAGGTTCAATAAACGCACTCTGGACTCTTATATTTGAATTGTCATCCAAGATTGCTCTGAAAATATTCAATGTGAAGGTGATAAGTAAGCATTCATTCAATTGGGCCAATCTGTAAGTCATTACTTTCCAAGGCTAAGCCCGGAGAGAGAAATAGTTGCAGTGTCAATGATGGCATTTCTGTTCGCATCATTGGTGGGCGTAGCTGACAATGCGTTGTTGATTTGAAAGTCTCCCAATACGAGTGCTAGAACTTCATTGCTATCTAAACTCCTGGGAACAAAAATTTCTGGAGCACCAATTTTGAGATGTAGTTGAATCTTGGCTGCATTGGATTCATAGGCGTCTTTTACAGCGTCCATTGCTTTCTTAGATGCATCGCTTGAAGCTTTGGCAATGGCGTCCGTCGCGTCTTTAAAATGACTCACGAAATTAACCAGATTTCCCAGGAACGCGCCGATAATGATTAATCGTGGACTTCCAAGATTTAGTGTAACGTCCATGTCAGGCTCTGTTTCTCCACGTGTTGCCGATTCCTTGAACATAAGTAATTTCACGTACAAGAGCTTCTCTTGACCAGTGACGCTAACAATCTATAATAAAACACAAGAATAAAAACAAACTCGTTAAATGTACAACCGATCTGATTAGGAGAAAATTTTTCAAAAACTATTAATCGACCCCACCTTTTCATACTTTGAAGTCTTGGCCATATCTAATAGTTCCACCGCTTCTAACTTGACAACTACAGTAGATTTGATGGATCCATCTTCGTAGTCTGCAGACAATTCCCGGATTGAAACTTGAGCAATACGTTTCTCTTCAGATGTTAATTGCAGTGTGAAGCTCGTCAGAACTGCGTTAACTTTCATGTCAAGGTCGTTCGGGTTCTTCTCTTCAGGTTTTTCACTCTTTGCAGCTTTCGCAGCATCTTTATTTTTAAACAAAAAGCAGCATAAAATAATATAAAATAAAAATAAAATAAA
>JAQGCB010001579.1:0-13959 GCA_034698835.1 Protaphorura tricampata
GAAGGTCCCAACGACCCCACCCCCCATTAGTCCTAGAACTTTAATATCTGTCCCGTCTCCAGACTCTGGAATTCATGAGAGCATTGAGAATCTCACGGAGAGTCCAAAATCTCGTAAGAAAAAAATTCCCATCACCAGTAGTAGTCCTAACACTCGCCCTTTTTTTGAACCAACTTTGGCGTCTTTACATATTGAGGTGGATGGAGTCCCAGTTCGTGTCTCGTATGAAACATTCGTTTGAATTGAATTATTTAATTTGATTTTGTGAGTAGTAGGGTTTAATCAAATTAAATTGAATTGAATTGTCTTTCATTGACGGGAACATAGTCGTCCCAGGGATAACAATAACCAAAAATGACGTAATTTCTCTTAATGTAGTACGATTACAATGTCCTTTGTTTGCTTTTTTTACGCTATTTTCAATTACATAAAATAAAGCTGTGCTTTGGTCTGACTATGCGGACAAGGTATCACGTTGAGCACTATCGTGGACATATAGCGATTCCCTTTATGGTAAAAGCTGTACTTTAAAAGATAAAAAAACATCAATTTATGAATGGTCACTGCCGTAGTATAGTTAAAAAGTCAAAGTCAGTTATAAATTGAATTCCTTCCTGCGAAACAGTTGAAAATGTTCCCTTATGCTATATAGCCATTACTACTTTAAAATAACAATCATCATTCAATTATTAATGAAACAATCCAGACAGTACTCGATCTCCTTGTGAGTTTGAGTCATTCAAGGGCACTAGCCTGACGTCAGAATAGTATTGCGAATTTTGTGCAAAAAAAAAATTCCCAGAGTAGAGTCTAACCCAGTATAACAAGTGTACCCCAATGGAATACATTAAATTGGATGGAATCTGTACTCTTTCTGCATGAACACTTAAAGCTAATGGAGGGATTGAATAGTGGAATCTAAATTGCACTTTTCCTTCCCGCCTCTTTCCGCTGCATTACAATTTAAGAGTCTTGGAGTGAAAATGAAACGGAACTTGGAGTTGGATGGAGGACGAAAGTGTTCCTAAGGCCATGTGTGCGGTGCGGTGGATAAAGGAAAATTTATTACCTAAGAACTAGTTCTGCACTAGAACTTACTTTTTGTGCACTGTATATTATGGTGTAATAAATTATGAACCTCATCTGATATATATTTTAAGTTTATTATTATAACATATTAGTAGTTTTTCAAATACAGGACAGGAAGGACTTCCAAACTCGTAGTCTTTCATTTATGGGTTGGAATCTACGTTCCAATTTTTTTAATATTTATGTCCCTCTGCCTTAACAGAGGCGTACACCTACATACTCCTAAAATATTTTCATTCTTATCCCATTATTGCATTTCGAAACACTAGGATTATATGCATGTCGGGATTTTGATCTAACTCGTAAAGTCCAGGGTGAGATTAAAGTTATGTGATATTTTCAGGCGTAAAATAACTCCGTAAAGATATCGAGTCAAAGATTTAAAAGTGCAGCTACGGTTGTTCAAAAAAAAAAGTACAGGAAATGAATATAGTTGTTCCGTGCACTTTTGTTTGTCCGACCATTTTATGATTTATTGCACAGTTTCTACTATTACTCAAAACGTTGTTGCTCAGCATGCGTTGTTTGTGCGTGTTTATTCCCACATGTACTTGTACTTTCACCTTGGACTTTTATAGTCCGAAAAAGATTTCTTAGTAAAAATAGACATACACACTCAAACAATTCGACAGAGTTAGTTTCACGCATTCAGAACAAACTCAACGTATTTTCAGATAACTCTATTGGCATCCATTCCATATGGTGTTCAGACTTTTATCACTTGGAAGGAAAGGAAGGCAATAAAATCCTTGCTTCTGCTGTCTGCTTTGTTTTTGCATTTCATGGTCGACCATATTCATTCACCATCTCTGAAAAAAAATTCCTATTCTTGATATTACGCGACAGCATTCGTATTTTGCAATTTGAACTTCGCATGTATAGATAGATGTACGAATCTTGTCTGTCTGGAATGTGCCAGGATACTATACCATACTACCATAAGGCAACGGCTGTGCGGAATGTCTTGTTTACGACAGTACGACAGAAGTCGAAATTACTCTTGTTTTTGGTTTTCTCAGATTTTGGGACTGCCAGATTACTTTCACCAAGTTTTCAGAATGTAATATGATGTCTGAAGTGTTGAAATTGTTCCACCGTTTGATCTCAAGTCGATATTTCTATTCCATAGTCTCAGTGATTGATTTTCAAGTTTCATTTCCTGAGTACAATATGCAGTAGTTGTGGCGATGAGATATGCATGTCCCAGACAAAATTCCAAATCAGCAAAAAATCAAACGACTGTACATTTTTTTAAACAAGGGGTTAAGACATTTTCCGATTACCTTAATATTTACAACCTGCGAATGGGTTTAAAAATTCAGAATATTCGAGTATCTATGTGAAACATTTTAACCGTTGGATACAAGAATTTAACTCCTTGCCTGTGACAGATGTGGCTCTGGTGCAGGAATTCATTAACTTTACTTCTAAAGTCAACACTACTGGAAAATTGTGATCAGGTGGCAGAGGAAACCACACTCACGAATCCAATCAGGTAGACCTGCCCTTCACGATCTAACGAGTCACGTTTTATGTGTGTAGAATTCCTTGTGAAGAGAACATGCAGAACATAAAACCTTATACACTGACTGGACTACTACGGCTGCTACTGCTACTGTATCCAATTTCCGGGTTGACTCGTCGGAAAATGAAGTGCAGTAAATCCTGACACCCTAAAATTGCTTTTTTCCCCATTTAACGTCTTTAAATTCCAATTTTCTCGGAAGATAAATGTTTCGAATGGTCAACCTAATTGAATTCAATCGTCTCCCCACCTTATACATTTTTAATCTTGTTCAGAGTTCATAAAATGGAATATTATATTTAACTGCGCTGTCCAATTTCAAATTGAGTGGAAAAAAGGAGCAGTATGACATGCAATCTTTTACCTCAGAAATGTGGAACTATTTCACACTTAGTTTTCTTACAAATTTTAGCACGTTGGCATTTTATGAAACCACTTCTGTACGAGTCAAAGTTTTTCATTGCCTTTGGAGATCTGTTCTTTGATGAACATGTCACCTGAGTAGGCTCTCAAAGACTAGTTCCTGCGTGAACGCTCACACCTAGACCACATCTGTGACTTTAAATTGACACATTCACAGATATATTATCCAGGGAGTTGATTTCTAAAACCTGAGGGAGACTGCAAATTTTCGCTAAGGTATGTAGTGTACCGTCGTGAAGTAAAATCCTCGCTTAAGCGTAACAGGGGCGATTTTGTCTTCCGTTTTTGTTTAAATTGTTTGTTCAGAAAGCCTATAATGTTAAATCTGCTGCGCTTGACTTCCTAATGGCGCCATTTTTCCTTTCAATATCATCGGGAGTGTCATCCCAACCCAGCTTTCTCCACGAAGTGACAATATTTTGACAAGGACAGCCGGTTTAACACTCCATCTGAGTCGACAATTTGCTTGACATTGAATTTCAAGTGTCCCGTGTCGTCTGAGCCAATTCCGCTCTATTCAGCCTGCACTAAACCAGAGACGTTGTTGGCATGGGCATGGCATGAGACTGAGTTTCTTCTCGACGCACTGTAAACGCATAGGATGTACCTACGCAGTGAAAATTTTGATGGATAACTCAATCAGAGTCTAGTGACAGCCATGCACTTTATATTCCCTAATGTCCTATCACTCCGCAATCAATCAGTGGCATGGCATGGAGATGTTGTAGGTTCTGAAGCATTACATTCTCTGCTTTTACCTAAAGGCATGGTAATAGAATCCGATTACAAAATACAAGGGAAAGGAAATTGAAATGGATGATAGGAGAGAAACTGTCCGTATTTTGCATCATGTCGTGCTGCTTCCAATTGTGAATCCTTACATCAGCGTAAATAAGTCTATGTACGCATGAAAATGTTGCAAATGTATAACAATTTTGACATTTGTAAATGTAAGGAAATTGTCTACGACGTGATGCGCCTAGATTAATTCAACTTGGCATGACCATCACTCTAGTGAATTTCGTTTTTGTATCCAATGTCTGGGACAATGATTTATATTTAACCCCTTTCATTTGCATTTTCATTTACCTACTCATTCTCCCATAATGTGGTCTTCATAGATATCATGTATTACTGAAACTGCTCTATATTTTCCTTGCTCTTGCTCTTGGTGAGTAATTGAACATGAAACCAAACCTCTTTTTGATTAATGACACCCGGGCCTGGTAAAAAAAAATGGACGGAATAAGTGATTGAGTGTAATAGTTAATAGTCATGCAACCACATACATGCATGTGGAATTCATTCACGAGGACACGGATGAAATAGAAAGTCTTGGCAAGGAAGGGAGTCGGCAGTCGTGCGTCATGCATGAGATTCAACTGTCAACAGTCATTACTTTAATCTTAATTTTGTCCAATTCATAATTAATCTTGGTGTAGGCCAAGCAAAGGCATGCATGATGATGTAATAAGCAAAGTCCTCGCCATTAAAATTTATTGTTAGTTAATGGATTTGAGTAAAAGTATTTTGTAAACTTCATATACGAATTCCACAACGCAAGCCCAGTGAACTCTGCTGGTTTTGAATTTGGAAAGCAATGACAAATTATTTTGTAACATGTTACGTACTTTATAATGTGGTTTTAGTCTAATCTTAGGAAAACATTATTTTGATTTTCTTAGTTATACAGTTTATACGTTATTCCAGTTGAGGGTACTGTTTCTATTTGCAATGGTATGATGTAAGTCATAATTTGTGGAGTCTGAATACCATGTTGGTAACACGTAAACATTTTCGAATTATTTTATTCTTCACACAGGAAAATTCTTATTATATGAATTACTTCTAAACTTGACAGTTTCTTTTAGTTTCACAGAAAGCAATTTTAGTTGAACGAGACAGTTTAAAATTAGAATTAGAAAAATTGGTATTGTCCCTCTCCATTTATGTAACCTCGCGTGCTGGCTGGGAGAGAAAGTACCTAATAACTTTGTGTTTGCTCACAAAGTTTCTGGAGTGTTGGTTGCGGCATCCCGTGAAAGTTTTTGCTACTCAGTTTACATGGGGAAAGGGAATCGATTCCTTCCTGTCCGTCAGTCTAAACTCTAGATGGCTAAACTGACGGATTTTCTTCTCACAATGTTGGAACAAAAAGCACGGCACATTTGCTTTCACTTTGGTACTTTCTTTTCTTTTCCTCAGTAGAACAGTAAAACAATCACAATCTCGCAATTTTTGTGCAGAAGTTTTTCAATTGGTCTAGCGACCGTATTGAAATCTAAAATGAAAATTCATTTAATTTAGGTACCCTACTACTAAAGAATGACTCGCATGAAATTTTATGAAGAGCCGACTGTGACCTGCCTGCTTTGACAGTTTTGCATGTTTTGCCAATAAGGTTGAGAATAGGAATGTGTAATAATGATTTTTAAACCATATAGTCCTCAAAGACGTGGTTTTGGTTCAGACGAAATTCTATTTTATTTTGTAAAGTACGAAATTCCGGTGACTTGGACCGCCTGTGTTCTGAACTGCAAATACAATTGAATAGGATGAGCGAGAAAATTAATTGGAATGGGATTGGGACAAAAAGAAGTCCATTGAATTGACTTATCTTGACATCTCCTTTCACTCGCCTGATTGAATTTTCTAGGAAAGTGAAAGAAAACGGCCGGCCGTTGATTACGTTTAGTCGTTTTCCACTCAATGGGGGCTCATGACTCAGTCCCTTTCTTCTTCTACCTACGGCTTCTTCCGCACACACTCTTTGATTCCCAATGCCACATTTTCTATTTGTAATCGCAACGGTAGTCTACAGTGTCAATATCACCGCTGTGCTGTAGAGAACTATGTTTGTCACTCGGAACACAATTGTGTATTTACTTTATCCTGATTTCGGTTTGACAATATTGATTATTTATAAAATTAGGAATAATCAGAGTTTTATTTTTATTGAATACTCTTGACATCTAAAACTTCGTTCTAAGACTGCGGAGTACAATGTTGTCTTCAAATATTTGTAAAAGAGTCCAATTAGATTTAATGATTCCTCGTGGTGCCTTGTGCTTCGTATTGAACTTTCTTTAAATCTCTTTAACTAGCAAACCCGTACAGTTTTTTTTAGAAAGGATACAGATCTTCCATCCCACTATATTTCTTAAACGAATGTGCAATTTCGGATGCAAGTTGGTGTGGCTGTTAGTCTGTTCCACAGATAAATTTTAATATTCGAGACAGACGTTCATTTGACGAGGACATTCTGAACATCATTAAGTTTTTATAGAGTACTTTCCCCTTAGCACAAACGTACGGAGAAAGAAAGCGACTCCAAATTATTCTCTCATAAAAAAACAGCAAAGTCATCATTAGCTTACTACAGCGATTCAATAAAATATATATTTTGTACATTTTGATTGCGTGATAAATGGGGTCTGACATATTGAGAGAAATGGGATTTAGTTTAAAATTAACGACCAAAGACCAATGCTAGGAGAAGAGGAGATGAATGAAAAGCCATCCCGGGTCAATACTATTGAATTACACTCACTCTTCCTTTGTTCCTCGTCTTCTAAAGTCTCAAATGTATTGTTTCAAGTCGAAATAGTACGTACGTAACGTGGTAGGAAACGAAGGAATTGAGATGGTAGAGTCATCCGTCTTTTCTCCAGAAAAGACAATGATACTTTCAAACCCAAACGCCTGTCTATTATCTCAATAGGAAAGATTGCTTTTTGCTTTGAGTGAGATGACTGGAAGGGGGCTATCCATTTCAAACACGACTACATCCCACTAACCTTTCTTTTACAATATCCAGAGAGTTTCTATTATTTTCAAACTCTGGTTCTACAATGTACGTTGGATGTACAACGGCACAAAACGCGTCTCCTTTTATTCGTCCAGCTGATCTGATAATGTCTGTCTCTCAATAAATCTAAAACCCCAACTACTTCAAAAATCCCAATTTCTAATGCTGGACTTTGGCTGTCACAATTCACAAGCGAGACTTTCGATTCATATGTTGAAGTCTAGCTAATAGGCTACATGCATATTTTGTTTTTCTAATTTTTGACACTTTTTGGTGGTTTCCCTCGATGATGCTCCACAATCCTCGAAAGACCCGTTTCTTGTGACCAATTTCTGAAATTCACAGCATTGAACAGGAAACCCAGTAGGACCGAGCCTCTTCGGGCTTTCTCCACCACAATGGCGATCTAAGTAGAAAAGTTTCGCCGATTTTTTGAGCAAATAGCCCTTCTAATAAATATTATTCAATTTTGAAACTAGTTTTTCGGTTCATTTTACATCATCGGAATGTATATGGATACCTTGACGCTTAAAATAAAACCGGACTGCAACATAACATGCATTTTAACATACTACGGCAATATGGACTTTCCAGTATGTAGTTTTTTCTTCCGGGTATGCCTTTGTGGGTGAAATTGCCTGGGTGGTCAAAGAAAAAGGCGAAGAGATTCGGTCTGGGACAGACGAAAATGGAAGGGAAATAATATATAACTTTGTCAAGGAGTCGTCGGGCGGATGATCTATTAGAGTTTTCAATTGGGCTGGACGCTCTACGGAATGTTAGGTTTGGGCGAGGGAAAGTGATGAATGCATCAGTTTTGTTTTACACTTTCGATATCGACTTGTGGGAGACTGGGAATAAAAAGACAAAACTTTTTATCATGCCTAGTTTCTTCACCACATTTATTTTAACTTTTTTTTCATACCAGAACTTCTCACTACACTCCTATCATTTTATTTTATTTGCTTTCCAATCCTTCGTATCGGGGTTACGTTAAATTTACCGGTTTTCTATGTTGGGAGCTCGATCCTTCAATCCATTGATACCGTTGATATTAAAATAGACTAAAAAAACATGACTACCTGCCTGCTCATTTTGTACTGTGCATCACTTTGTGCTGTATTTGCAGTATAATAATCTCTAATTCTGTAGAGGACTATGCTCATTATGGTCAGGATTTCCTTTGTAAATTTTTATGATCCCACAGGCTTAACAAATGATGTTCTCTACCTTTAATCCCTCACTAGTATGAGAGCGGAAGCAGACATTGTCATTCGCTGCTATGTACGCGAATTTAAGCACGCGGGTTGGTATTTTGTCCTCCTAATTCCTAACCTACATGGTCAAATGATGAGGAGATGAGTTCAATTCAATGTTTAAGGTTTCATTGACATCCTTTTGAAAGTGCACGAATAAAGGGCTCACGGTTTCATTGGGTTCAAATAGATAAACCTTTCCATTCAAGAGCTAACTAACTATCCAAACTAAGCCGAAGATCGTTGAATGCAATTATTTGGCATTACCGGAACAGTCAATTGTCGAATTTTCTTTCACAATTTCCCTGGATTCCGGTTTGTCCTCTGATCCCACAGGCTTGTGTATACACGTACTTCGACTACATTGACTATCCTAACAAAAGGTCATGTAATAGAAGGGGAATCCTTTCATCACGTTATTGCCAACCTCCCGTTGATCAATTCGTTGACCTGAAAGCTTCTGATCGAATTCGAACAAAACCTGGAATCCCAATGAATATATTTTGTAGAATTGACCAGTAGACGTCATACCCAACGAGTGTTTATGATATTGGAATTCTCAGTGAAAGTAGAAATAATAGTGTCATTTGTATGTATTTACAGCCCAGCATATTTGGAACTGTTGCCTCATCCCCGTCTCCTGACTCACCCTACTCTACAAATCATCAACGCAAGGTAAACAACCCACCTGTATAATATTTAATTAGAACGAATTCGTTTACAACACACATTACACTGAAGGTTCGCCTTCAGGCGTAGCTGCAGATATCTGGTTCCACTTAGGGTTTACATGAGGGAAATGCAACCACATGATAAGCAAATAACGAGGTTAGGAGGGTTACTTTATTGATTAACCGTTGAGAAATTCTAATTCAAGTGGTAAAATTAAAATATGTACAAGGTAGCGGGCGCGATAATTCTTTCGTAGCGTCGACTCCGTCAAGTTAGTATTGACTCTGACCCCTACTTTACTTTGTTGGAAGTCATTGGCCTAGGACGAAAAGTGTTAAAAGCAAAGGTTTCCATGCAAAAAGAAAGTTAGTTTACACAGAACCTCACGGTTGTGCGAGTCAAACGGAGAAATACGAGTGTGAGCTTATACATACTCTACTCTACTCTGTCCGTGTGAAAAACGTGTGAAAAACTGGCGTGTATTCGCAATTTGCACGCAGACCGTCCACACAGTTCAATAGTTCGATACCACGTCAGTTTCAGCCTTAACCGTTTGGAAACCTAAAGACTTTCTTCGATTTTAGTTACACTTACACAGAATTGCTTTCAGAAATCAGCGGATACACAATACAGAAGGGCTCTTTCTGAAATTTGTCCACGATTTGTTGTCGTATGCTTTATAATTGTAGTAGGCGATTCCAAAAGGGCTGCATTCCACTTTGCACTCCTTAATAATCCCCTTCCACTTCCGATTAGATACTAGAAGCTAGACGATTCATATTTCAAAAGACCGGTTCTATTATGAAACGTAAGGCAGTGAGAGAAAGTTAGAGAGACCACTGCTCACGTTTTCCCCATTACTTTCTATGTGTCTGTGGATGTACTGGAACTATGGGGAGAAAACAGGGTTGTTTCCTCCAATGTCCCAATGGAATACGTTTCTCATGTTGTGACACTCTTGAAAGACGTGATTACAATGGCGCTTTACTACTACGCTAGGAAGTTACAGAAATTCTCAACGACGACGCCGACAACGACGCGGAAACAACCTGACAAGTCTACCACTAACTTTTTCCAAGTTTGTAACTCTATACTGTTCCACTGATTCCCGTCTGATATACAATTAACTTATTCCGATTAATTCAATTAAGGAATGGACAATTAAAATGGCGCCGACTAGAAATCAAAGATATGCAGATGTAGACTACAATCCAAAAATCATAGTCGGGGGATGAGCTTGAAACAGTATGCCTTTAGATTCTCTTTCCATTTAATTGAAGAGCTGGAGAAAATAATTGAGTAGAGCATGGGGGGAAATAAGAGATGTCTAGATATTAGATTAGCTGATTTCAAAAGGACTTTACTCTAATTATAATTAAAAAGCCATGCGTAGTGTTCAGTTAAGTTGCTTATCATTTTGGTAGGGAATTTAGGGATTAATGTGAAATGTGCAAAGACCGGAGTATCGGTTTTAATATTTTGTATTATTTCCGGCGGTTTAAGAAAACATTTTACTAAGGTGCAAGGATTGTCTCTGGTTATTGTAGAAAGTAAATGGTGGAATTTTGAGTGGGCCAATAGACAAGGTTGAAGAGTCGATTGTGAAATTCTCTTCCCTGTAATGATGTGTATCACACTCGTCAAATAATGTACGTAGGATGGAACTTTTCCTTTGAGTTTTTTGGTAGAAATAAACGGGAAATCCTTGTCAAGTCCAAATAGGTAGTTTGGGAGTGAATTTAATCTGAACTGGTGTTCCTTTTTTTCTTTCCATGTGAACCGTGTACACAGACACTGCCGCAGACTCCAATCACTGTGAATGGATCCATTCCAAATGCTGGAAGTCATCATCATAATGGCCCCAGCTCACTGTCCTCCTCTTCTTCCTCAACGGACGGTGCGAGTCTCAAGAATGCCTCTACCTCATTAAATGGAACTCATGTTCCAACCTCAAGCACGAATGTCCAGTCACCAGGAAATGATTGGGACAACGTGAGTTTATACCTTAATCTTCAACAAAGTCTTTTTCTTCCCCTTTCTTATCATTTCACTCCATGTTTTTCACCCATTCATTCCTCTACACTCATCCAAACCAGAGCAGAGATAGAGATGGACCAAGAGGATAAATCGCTCTTAGTTTATCTTTACCCCAGATTCCAATCAATTCAACTTCCGACTCTGCTTTTATCCCATTTTTTTTGTTTTCTTACTTCTCAGCGTTGTCCTTTGCAGTGTAATTTGCTCACCTATATAATACAGGGTGTTCGAGAAACAGCTTATGCTCGTTTTTGTTTTAAATTTTGAACATATATCGCTAACAATCGATATAATGTAACTAATCAAAACAATTCTTTTTGGAGCTACACCAAAATTAATACAATCAATCGTGCGGTTTTTCGTGAACACCCTGTAGTAGGAGTGAAACTGCCTTTCACTTCCATATAATCTATATGGAAAGTCCCATCCAAATTTGCCTTACTTAATAAAAACAGTTTTTGCTTTTGTAACGATAAAGTCTTCTCTGACCGACAAAAGTCAGTTGAGTTTTTCAATAATTGAACTAGAATTTATCCAATAAATCAGCTGACGCCAAATTCTTTATTTTAACGAAAGTAAGCATTCCATGGATATCCATGTGGTCTAACTCATGGTGGTAACACTAAGGTGTTCATGGACCATTCTGTATTTTAAAGTGGAAATCGTAAGATCAAACAACAACAGAAAACAGAAGACTTCCCCGGCTGCCCCCCTCCTATCAACCTTACTAGAATATAGATAGGACAAAATCTTGTTTTTTTCCCCGAATTCTCGGAGGACGGATCGTGAGATTGAAGTTCTCCTTTCTTCCTCTTGTTGTTTTTTAAGTTTTCCCTTTCAGATTCTAAAGTTTCTTTAGATTCGCATAACTCTCTGTCAAGATTTCACTTGACTACTGTCATATTGTTTAGGCATTGGAGTACCAAGACACTAATTTAGTGTCAGGAACCTTGGATGCGCTCTGTACACACTTAGTCCCAACGGAGACGTACTACCCAGATCGAGCTTATATATTTGCTTTCCTCCTCTCTTCAAGATTGTACATCAAGCCTCATGAATTGCTTGGACGAGTTTTTCGTCTTGCAAGTACAGCACCAACACTCCAACACGCCTTCAAAAATGTAAGTCTTATTTTGTTTGAAAAAAGTATGTTCTAGTTTAGCAGTATAGACAGTTCTTTCCAGTTCCACGTGGCAAGGGTTAGATCTCTAAACCAGGCCGTGTGATGATGTGATAACCTTTCCTGTGATGAATCGAGAGTTACCTCACTTTTCCTCAAAAATATGAGACGTTACTTGGCATGTTTGAGTCACGAGTATTAATTAACAGGTTTTGTTTCGTAAAAAGTTAAGTTTGTTGAAATTTTAAACTATCGTAAATAATGCCAAGTTTTGTGAGATCTTTTGGGGGCATTTCACTGTTAATATCGATAAAATGTAAGTCGAAGTTGTTCATGATTAATGAATTCGAGAAAATAGTAGCGATAGGGGGTCCGTCGTCCGTCACACACACAAACCGCTGTTTGAAGGAGTCTCTATATCATAGAATGACCACATTACTGGGAATACCCCAGGGAGTCTTCAATTAATCGATGTCAACGAAGAATTCTTGTGCAGATTCATTATTCGTGCCGCCGAGGGTTTTATAGTTTATAGTTTCTCATCGTTCTCAGAGTTAGCCAGGCGAGCCGACAAGTAATAGCTCGCCCGGTGTTGTAATGAGTTTCAGACTCCTCGTTAAAAATTCTTTCAAGTTTTAATTGATGACACGTGACGGTATTCTCTGTCCGTGAAATTACTCAGTTGCCTACACTAATGTGAGGAGAACTTTGCTGTGGAATGAATAAAGAGGGATTACCTTTTGACACGCTTGTATGAAAGGCAAAGTTTTGCTAGTCATATTATTGTATTATCATTTCATTCTCCTAAGATACACTGCCACTCACGTATACAATTCACTAAATTAATGGCATTCCTTTGTTAGTCTCAAGACAAACTACCAAATACAGAGGAAATACTGTTTTTGAACCATGCACTCAAAACTCACTGGATTTTTTATAATTAGAGTAAGAGTTGTCCGTACGCGTGAATCAAATGAAATTTGTAAGATACACGTGTTACCACATCGGTTTTTGCAAAGCTTTGTGAGTAGTTTCAAATGCTCAGTTAAATAACTCTGGATCATTCTGATTCTGAAGAGTCAAAAAAAATACCCCCCCTCATTAATTAGTAATCTCCCCACTGGGTTGAAAAGTTTCCAACAAGACTGGCGAAAGTCTTGTGTAATTTTTGTGGTATTTTACTTTTTTTAGAACCGCCTCAAATTACTCTAGACCAGCCTAGGGGTGACTTTTCCGCAAAGAAACTTTAATGAATACACGAAGAAAAAAAATTAGTGCACATAAATTTTTTAATCCCAGTGGGAATGTTTTATGCTCTCCCGCATTTCATTTAAAAAGGACATACTACTATGGGCAGCCCTTCAGTTGGAATTCAAGTTATTTTCTTTAGGAGTTACACAATGTAGTACATGCATTGCTTAGGAATACCAAACCAAGGAATGAGAAGAATTTTAAAGATATGGATGAGTTGGGAAATACATAGAGACTAATGAGTTTTTCATTAATGTTCTTTTTTTTTCAGCACACGACGAAGGAAACCAAAATCGTCTCACACGTTGTTCAACTCCTTGGAGAGTGGGCTGAGTTATTTCCATATGATTTTCGTGATGAAAGAATGATGGCTCATGTGAGGACCATCACTCAAAAATGTGTGGCTGTAGACCCACCGGTGAGTTTTCCCAAACAGAATCAAATCTAGATTTACTTGCCAACACATGCCACTCAAACTCAAAAACTTGTCTGCCCACACACTTTCACTTTTGAATTAAAACGAGTTGTTGGAAATTCATAGTTTACAGTAAATGTGGTCAATTACAATTGTTGTGTAAGAGTTTCTAATTAATTTTACACGAAAACCACAACAAAACAAATATTAGGTTTGGTTTGACAAGACAAACTGACATGACAGAACGGAACATACGTTCACAAGGATAACGGATGCCTCGGCAGATTAAAAATTAGCTCACTGTTATTATATTTTGAAACAATTGAGCTCAGAAATTTCAGATTTTACATTCACAAATCCAGT
>JAQGCB010001580.1:0-13959 GCA_034698835.1 Protaphorura tricampata
CTGTCTGTAAAATAACTTGAATCCACTCTGAATAATCGTTCTTTTAAATGGAGTGACCACTGGGTCACACATCGCATTGAAAATTTTGTCTTTGAGTTAAAATGTGTACGAATAATCTGTGCTGAACTACGCAGGTTGTGGCTTTTACGCTTTTAGTACGTCAGTTCACCTGGAATTTGTAATTTTCTCGTACTGTGTGGTTTCAAAATCTCTGCATTCACTTGAACAATGACCCTGATGGTTTTTAACAATAAATCAGTGAGACCGAGATTTGTAAAGCCATTCAAACTGACAATGCCTTAATATAAAAATAATTCCAAAGTCCAGGTGTGTCATAACTCTTCTTTTTCTTTATTAGAAATTCAGTGACCGAGATTGACGTGGGTTAGATCCAAAACCACAACTTGCGTCTTCCTTATCCAGTGCAAGTGCAGTATTACTAGTTATAACCGCCCCGCCACATTTTAATTGTTGGGCCAAAACCATTATTATTCCTTGAGTATAAATACTGGGTGCAATGACTGGGTTAAATCACATATCTCATCAACCCTCATTCATTTTCCAAACTTCTCATCCTTAGGGAAAATCCAGAAATGAATTCCAAACTTGTCCAAATTTTGTTCCTTGCTTTGGCAATTTATGTGACTTTGATCTACGCACTGCCTGTGGTAAGATTTTATTCATATTCTTTTTCAATATTTTTTATTTAAAATTATTCCTAAATTATTTTTAACTATGTAGGACGAGGAGGACTCGTATGCGGATACTGATGCAGATGCAGAAGTAGCAGGAGTTGACGAGAAATGTAATACGATTTTAATTTAAAAGTTAAGCTAAATTCCTACGTCTAGGTTTGTCAAATTTTTCATCTTAATATTTTGTGTTTTCAGTTTTCTTCGGACTCCGTCCCCCAATCTGGTCACCTTTCCGCCCACTTCGTCCATGCAACAGAACCGGTTAAACAAAACACAATGGGTATACGATTTGGAAAACCCTCTTTTTAATTTTAAATTCAAAATCCACACGAAATTATTTTCTCTGTAAAACATTTTGTTTGTCATTTGACCGAATTTATTGTATGCTAAATTAATTAATAAAATAAACTTGCAATCATAACTTCCGCGCGGAAAGTTTTTTCTTTGTGTGTGTGTATAATTAACAACATATGTAGAGTTAACCAAATAACCCGTAGGTACAAAATTAATCAATTTGTACCAGGATGTGATTATAATAGTAAGTAACCGCAAACAGCTAAACAAATAAATCAAATCAATTTGAAATCGTACATAATTTGAATTACATTTTCCAGTTGAGTGCAGTCCATGGAAATATTGACAAGACAAGATAATTATGTGTTTTTAAAATCCAATTATACGACCGTATTTATTCAAATTACTAGGAAATTGTTGAACTACAAATTACAGTTATGAATGAAGCCGAGGTCAATGAGCTTTCTGATGATGCAATTGCTAAAATTGATAACGAATACAATTAATTAACTCATATCCAAGTACACTCAACATTTTTTGCAAATATTGTTAATCTAAATGGAGTGAATCAATAATGGAGGGATTATATAAAAACAGAAGAGTGAAATAATAATTAAATAACAGAAGCAAAGTTAGTGCTTTTATTTAAAAGAAATAAAAATGGGAGGAGCAACTAAAATATCCGTTTGTGGTTTCCTTGCGTTGACAATAATTTCAATTTCAATCTGCGTGAGTCTCGGTGAGTCATAAATATAAATCGTACAAATAATTTTTGAACCACTCTGAGAGTCTTAGTTTTTTTGACAAAATTTTAATAATTGAATTATTTTATATTTTTATATTTTTAGTAAGTGGAGGAGGAGGAATAAAAGTGATATATACATCTGGTCCGTGTAGTTGTGAAGGTCTTGAGCTAAGGACACCTGGAAGTGGACCAAGTACATTCGACCTGCATTGTACTTGCCGAAATACCGTGATAGCGTGTAAATACAAAGGAAACCCACACGGATGTTCTCAATACAATAACAATGGGCAACAGAAGTTTTATCAACAAGCACTGGATGACATTGGAGCCAGGATTTGCACGTTACTTCCAAGGGGTACAGTGTCCTGTCCACGTGCGGCCATTATAACGAAACTTTGTGGAGATTTGGGTGATAAAAATTTGAAGTACGAGTCTGGACCTTAAATACAACAATTCTAAACCAAAATGTGATCAGATTCGTAAAATTCCATCGTATTTCTTTGATTTTTATGGTAGACAGTTTCAAATCTAACCTGAACTAAAGTAAATGTAACAAAAATCAAGAAAAAAATGTGTTTCTTCTATTGAATGTAACCAAAGCCACAGAAACACATATTATGTAAGATATTATTTTAAAAAAATCACATGATTTCTACCGTGATGTGTGTATTGTGCAAAGAGTCAACGTTTTATCATGTGTTCATGTGTACACTTGAAATCGTATACTGTATTGTATTGTACAAATTAACACTCGTGATTATCGTGTGATCATCAGATCCCAGACTTGGGTCAATTCCTTTTCAAAACTTACTTACTTACTGCGCCGTCTACTATAAGAGACCCAGAACTGTCATGGGGAAACCACAAGAAATAGAGGGTCCCAAATGTGTGCACCTTTGAACTTCCTTAGACCTATTCACTGGGTCACAAACATCGCTTTGGAAATTTTGTCTTTCAGTTAAAATATGTACGAATAATCTGTGCTCACTAGGCGGGTTGTGGCTTTTAACAAGACTGACGTCCGTCGTACGTCGGTTCACATGGAATTTGTTATTTTCTCGTGCTGTGTGGTTTCAAAATCTCTGCATTCACTTGAACAATGACCCTAACGAATTTTAACAATAAATCAGTGAGACCGAGATTTCTAAAGCCATTCAAACTAATAATGCCGTAATGTAAAAATAATTCCAAAGTCCATATGTGTGTCAAATTTCTTTTCTTTCTTTATTAAGTCGTGCGACGAGTAGTATACTACGTTGTAAACGACTTATTGCGGATGCTATGTCCGTCCGTCCGTCCGTCCGTCCGTCCGTCACGCGTTTCGGTTTATTGGGAGCATTTGATAAGTCTAGAACAGTATTATTAGAGCATTCGTTCGACCGAATTCCGATAGCGCAATCTTATGTGTAACATATAAGGCGCGGATAGCGCAATATAAATGCTTATACTCTAAAGCACATTCGAACACTGAATACGCGTTTTAATTTCTCAACGGTAGTCAAACAAACATAAGGCAAAGCAATAATGAATATAACGATCAGGAATAATAAAACAGAGAAGCAGTAAAATAATATAAATTATTATTTTCTGTTATTAAATTCTGAATTCTAGGAAAGTAAGGTTTTCCAAGAATTAGAGGAACGGAGAAACAGTAGATAACGAGGACAAGCAGATCAACATGATTAATTAAATCAAATCCCAATTCGCAGCATAGTTTCGCAATATAATTACATAGAACCCATGCGTCTATCGAATTCAACGTTAAACTCAAACAGAGTTTTAATCTAAACAGGGTGAGTCAATACTGGAGACATATAAATACCGAAGAGCGAAATAATATTAAACAGAAGTAGCAAATTGTAACTTACACTGAACAGTTTTTTTTTTTGGCAAGTTACGATTTTTAAAAAATATAAATCAAAATGGGGGTAACTGAAATACCGGTTCGTATTTTTCTTCTGTTGGCCTTAATGGTGACCTGCGTCTTGAGTCAATGTAATTCATACAGAATTCGGGCAAAAATTACATGCGCGTTATTATTTTTTTTTCTGATTATATTTAAATGAAGGAGGAGGGATATCAGTGAGATACGCATCCGGTCAGTGTAGTTGTGAAGGTCGTGAGCTGAGAAGGCCAGGCCCTGGGCCACGCACACTCAAACTCCTTCATTACCCGCGGATCGTATGATTTGCCCGAAAGGTCAGATTATTAGGAGGCTATGTGGAGATTTGGGAGATAAAAATTTGAAGTATGAGGCCGGACCTTGATTTAATGATTTCAACCGATACGTGACTAGTGCGTACGAATTTACGATTCAGGAAGCTCGTAGCCAAAACAAAATGTTATTTGTCAATTAATGAGCACAGTTCGAATGAAAACAATAGTTTGTTAAAAATATTCTTTAATCTCCTTAAAAAAATTTGATCGTATTTATTGTTAGCCTAATTACCTAATAAAATAAACTCGCTATTGGTATAATTTTTGTATAGTTAACAAGGTTAAGGTAACGGAACGGCTTATCTAAATCAGTCACACCAAAGCCAGGATATGGTTCGCTGAAACCACGCGTAAACAAATGCACAAAGAAATCTAGCTATACTGGAAATCTACTTATACGGATTTCATTAATTGCAATTAAATATCCGGGATTGTTATGTGTACATATCTGAAGGTAATCAAAATTAGACCAGACAAAAAAATATTGTGCAATATATCACATGACTATTACAAACAAAAATCATATGATTTCCAGTATGATCCATAAGTTTGAACGTACCAAAATGGTTAATTGTCTTCCAACACATCTTTTATTGTTATAAAAGTCAACGTTTTATTATCTAACGGACACTCGAAATCGGTTACACTCGGACACATGACTGGAAGCCACTGACAAGGGAAAGAGGCAACCTGGTCTTTACAGCCGGTATTTTTCATGGGTGTCACCTTCGGTTAAAATTTTTGTGTAAAAGTGAAATTTTGAAATTAAATAAAGTTTTTATTTTTAACCCTCTCGGGGCATGCCATTTAACCAATGCCGTGTGGGGGTCCTCGGATAGTCATGTAACGGACTTCCCTTGTGAGTTCATATATTTCCATATGGAAACACTCATTACTTGTACTTCTAATGATGAGTGGTTTCATTTATATGTACATTCAGTCAGAAGTCAATGCAATGCACAGTGCAATGCAGAGAGGTGAGAATTTGACAGAGCAAACAATTCTGTATGTTATTTTGTTTGCCGGCCATACGATTAGGATTTCGAGTGCCAGTATTACATAACGTAAACGTAAGTCCAACGAAAGCAGCGGACAAGCGTCAAGGTTAAAGCAGTAAAAAACAACCTTCTGAAACTGAAACTACATTTAAGTCGAGTTAAATAACAATTGCCATGCTTTTTCTCCATCCAGTTCTTCTTGTCCTAGACTGTCTGTTGGTCACTCAGGATATACGTTACAAAAATCATTTTTTGTTTTTAATTGCGATTTGATATTTTTGGAATTATTTATTGTACAAAATGGTTCCTATTTTGGGTTATTGGGATTTGCGAGGAAGAACGGATCCCATTCGTTTGATTCTTCATTATGCAGGGGTAAAATATGAAGACAAATTGTATCCGATGAATGACAATGGAATGGGACAATGGTTTACGGATAAACCCAAATTAGAACAACCCATGGGTTTCCCAAGTCTTCCGTATTACATTGATGGAGATTTACAAATGGCACAGGTGAGTACACACACACACGGGCTCACAAGGGAAGTCTCTTAACTGTAATCCCTCATTAATTTCAAAAAAAAAAAAATTTTGCAGACGAGAGCTATTCTGGCCCATTTGGGAAGAAAACACGGACTGGATGGAAAAACAGAGGAAGAAAAAATCCGGATGGACATGGCCAGAGAAGCATTCACGGAAATGTTCGAAGGGATCATCAACATTGCCTACCCTGGTGGTTTTGGACTAGAATTCGGGAATAAACAGGAAGTGCATGACAAAATGTATGCAGTCTATGAAGCCAGTATCGCTGAAGTATTGAAAAAAGTCACAAATTTTCTCAATGGAAAATGGGTGGCCGGAGATCGACTCACTTATGTCGACTTTTTCGTCTATGATGTTTTGGACTGGCATCGTGTTCTATTCAATCCAAAATATTTGTCTGAGAATAAAGGAGTGAGTGAGTACTTGGAGAGATTCGAAGGGTTGAATGGAGTCAAGGAATACATGGCCACTCCGGAATTTAAATCTTCAAGATTACCTATATTCTCACCCTGGGCAATGTTTGGAGGGACCAAGGATTATAAACCAAAACCTGCAAGCAAATAAATCAACATTTGAATATTTGTCAACTATTTCCTTATTTACAATAAATGGCATGATGATTTGAATTTTCTTTTATTAATTTTTTACGTGCAATGACTATCCCTTGTCAATTCAAAACTTAATGAGTGGAACATCAGTTGGAGTATTTGCATTACATAATGTACGTAATGACGGACGGCGAATCTGAAGGTTAAATTAGCAAAAAAAACAACAACCCTGGAACCGAACATTGCAAATTGCATAAAAGCCAAATTAAATGACAATTAATTGTCTATCGGTTTTTCGGCTCACACGCTCCACAACACCACTGAATTCTCGTTGTGTCTGTCTGTCAGTCAGATTAATTAATTTAATATCATTTTATTTTAATTCATATTCTATTAAAAATGGTTCCGATTTTGTGTTATTGGAATATACGAGGGAGAGCAAATCCTATTCGATTGATTCTTCACTATGTGGGTCAAAAATACGAAGACAAATTGTACTTGTTGGATGAGGAAGGGTTGGCAAAATGGGCTACGGACAAGGACAAACCGACAGAAGGTTTTGGGTTCCCCGAGTCTTCCGTACTACATTGATGGAGATTTGCAAATGGCACAGGCGAGTACACACACGGGCTCACACTCACAAGGGAAGCCTCCAAATTGCAACTCCATATTTATTTCAAAAATTGTATTTTTTTTGCAGACCAAAGCTATTCTGGCCCATTTGGGAAGGAAACATGGACTAGATGGGAAAACAGAAGAAGAGAGAATTCGGATGGACATAGCCAGAGAAGCATTCAATGAAATGTTCGAAGGGATGCTCAATATAGCCAACCCTGGTGGTTTTGGACTACAAGCCAAAACCTGCATGGAAATAATGTATCATATATTTTTTTAATGATTTTGCAATTGTGCATTAGCTTGAAATAAATAATTATGTTCAATGAATGGTATAATTGATAAGGGATGATAATATTGGCTTAGGTTCACTTTACACTTGAAGCATGAATTACTTCCATGTCCCATGTTATTCTGATTTCTTGGAAACTAATGTTTTCTTTGAATTACAGAATCTCAAAAATAGTAAGGGAGTAAAGGTCATTATATTTTAGTTGAGTGTTTGGTTATTATTGAGTAGAGTAGAGTAGATCAGCATGACCATAAATACATGAAATACTTCTATGTATTCTGATTTCTTGGAAAGCAACGTGTTCTGTGAATTATGGGATCTCAAAAACAGTTTGAGAGCAGAGCAAAGGTCATATTGCCATATCACTCCACAAAGAATTCATTCAAATTTCAAATCCAAATTCTCAGTATTCTCAGTTTTTGCAATATTAATTTTCACTCTTAACCTGAGAGAGAGTCTAACATGGTTTTCATTAATCAAGACAGGATGAACCATTGGAAGCGTACTATAAATACGGTAGGGTGAAATAATAAACAGCAGAAGCAAATTAGACTTTACGCTTTCACCTACATACTTAAATCTCAATTTTATTTTTCAATTTACACTTTCCCAATTTTTTCGGTCGGATTTTCTAAAATACAAATTAAAATGTTGGTTCGTTTTTTCCTTCCTTTGGCAATCATTGTAATTTGTATCTTGATTCAACTCTGCGTTGGTAAGTTAATTTTCTGGTAAAAAATAGTTTAATCTCCGGTTTAAAATACAGGGTGAGTCAAAACCAACTGTTTCTTCGCCATACTTTCTTCAACATTAACTTTATCTGAAAAATGAGATTGAATGAATTTTATTAAAAAATTAAAAAACATTTCAAAAATTAAAAAAAAAATCATGCTTAAAATCTTGGACATTTATATATTGAAATTTTTGTTTGAAAATTTTTAGAATTTTGAGAATTGTTGAAAATTAAAATTCCAATTAAATTTCATTTGCTGTTTGCGAACCAAATATTTGTCTGTACATTTTGACAGGGCTGGCTTTGAAGCGCATAACGCTATTCCAGACGGCTCAAAAGACGCGCAGTTAAATTTTAAATAAAATCGCCATCTCAATTTTCCCATTAAGTTAATGTTGAGGAAATTAGGAAGATGAAACAGTGGGTTTTGGCTCACCCTGTAAATAAATAATGTGACCTTTTTTTCTTTATATAATTATTAGTAACTGGTTGCAAACGGAACGGTGGCACTACTACTACTACTTCTGAAGGAGACACCGCTAGAGGACTCGGAGGAGGAGGAGTACAAGTGATATATAATTCCCCATCCGGCCATTGTAGTTGTAAAGGCGTTGAGCTCAGGTCACCCGGAAGTGGACCACGGACACTCAAACTCAACTGTAATCACCGAGATGTCAGAGTAAATGTTGGAGTTGGTTGTGAATACAGAGGAAACCCACACGGGTGTCGTGCGTACAATAAAAATAATGGACAACAAGAATTCTATCAACAAGCATTGAATAACGTTGGACCCAGGATTTGTACTTTACTTTCAGGGGGGACTGTGTTCTGTCCACGTGCTGATATTATTACAGACATTTGTGGAAATTTGGGGGATAAAAATTTGAAGTACTGGTCTGGACCTTAATTTCAAATATCCTGAATTGATACAACGAGTTTGTAGTCCAGAAAATTCTGTTTTTAGAAATATCAATTTCAAATTTCAAAATCTATTTCATTTTGGAACATTATCTTAATTTCGATGTATACTCATGCTAGAAATATTAATTCGAGTTATTTGAATAAATCAGATTGTTAATGGCGTAAACAATATTTTTATACACGCTAAAATTGTTTCCATGTATTCTGATTTCTGGGAAACTATTATTTTCTAGAGATTATGGGATCTCGAAAATACCTCGAAAAGCAGAGGTCATAATGCTTCTAGTCGTGGCAATAATAGAAAACAAGTGCACTCCAGAAAAAAATTAAATATTCTTAGTATAGTTTCGAAACATTATTAGGAGGTCTGCGTACCAATTTTTAAAGAATTATTATGATTTTTTCCAAAGCGTGTTGAATGTACTCTGATTCCTTGGAAAGGAATACTTTCTGCGAAATACATAATCTCATAAATAGTTGCGGGAGCAAAGGTCAAAAGCCATAACGTTACCAATCCAGAAAGAATTCGTTGAAGTCCAAATTCTCAGTATACAGATTTTGCAATATTATTTTTTACCCTTAACCTCCAGATTGTTGGTTTAATACACACAGGATGAACGATTGGAAATCATATACATACAGAAGAAATAACAAAGAGCACAAGCAAATTAGAGTTTTCACTGTCAATAAAATATCTTAGAATAGAAATTCGTCCTCCTCGTTCAGTTCAAGTTATCCCTTTGACGTTTATTAAATTAAGAGTGAGTGCAAAAAAATAAAGTAATTGGATGCAAAAATGAGTGGAATATCCTCTCAAACAGAATTAAGAAAATGAAGGTCAGAATACATAAATTAAAATGTAGTTAAATTAAAGAAAATTATATTGTTTAAGTATCGTGCGGACACGCACGTCCTTTAATTAAGTGTACATTTACTTACAAGGGAAGGCCGCCACCTGACCACCAGGACCATGACCCGCCATATTTTTTTCTGAGTGCATTGTGATGCCCTGAGTGGGGTTTGGACAATATTTTCGTGCAAAAGTGAAACCAGTTGAAATTACAAATTTTTGAAAATTTTTCGAAATTCAAAAATCGTAAAACAGCATGGGATTTAACCCATGAAAAATCGATGTTCCTGGGGGGGACCACAGGGATAGTTCGGATTTTATGGAATGTCAAGTACGGCTTATCCTATACCTAACCTAGAGCTAATTGTCACTCCAGTTTGCTGAAATACTGGTTTGCGTGGTACCCCTAGTAATAGGTAAGCACTACAGTGAGTGTAGTGTAAGTGCCGATGCCTGTCTGTGGGTACAGTGGGCTCTCTATATAACGACCTTCTCTATATCGGACACCCATAGTTGGGCAAAATACTCGGAAAAGTATTTTCAAAATACTTTGCCAAAATACTCAAAATTCGTGTTCAAAATAAAATACTCAAAATAAAATACTCAACAGCGTCAAGATACAAAATACAAATAGTATTTTAACTACTGTATTTTAAATACAAATAGTATTTTAAATACTGTATTTTAAACACAAATAGTATTTAAAATACTGTATTTAAATACAATGTCTTCATTATGCAAAATACAAAATACAAAATACTTTTTCTTCAGTTCTTCAAAATACCAAATACAAAATACAAATAGTATTTTAAATACTGTATTTTAAATACAGTATTTTCAAAATACAAGTATTTTGCCCACCTATGCGGACACCTCCATATATCGATCAAAATGTCAGACCCGGACTAATTCACTTTGCATACACTTCTGTGTTATTACACTTTCTGTATATTAAACTTTCTCTTTATTGAACACATTTTGGTGCATTTTCCGAGTTCGTTATATGGAATGTCCACTGCAGTACGGTTCAGACTCGGACCACTACATGCAGGTTCGCGCACATTGACATCTAAACCTGTCAATAGCGACCACCTAGCCTTTTCAGACTTCCCCAACGCAAACTGACCACTGTACCTCTTCATAACGTAAAATGCACTAAAATGGTTCCGATTTTGTGTTATTGGAATGTACGAGGAAGAACGGATCCCATTCGTTTGATTCTGCATCATGTGGGTCAAAAATACAAAGACAAATTGTATATTTTAGGGGATGCAAGGATGGGTCAATGGTTTATGGACAAACCGATATTTGAGCAAGTCATGGGTTTCCCAAGTCTTCCGTACTACATTGATGGCGATGGAGATTTGCAAATAGCACAGGTGAGCCGCCGACGGCAAGGGTTCAAAACTACAAACAAGTAAGTATTCAGTTCAATTTCAAAGAAAAAATTCTGGCTAAGTTGGGAAGAAAACACGGACTAGATGGGAAAACAGAAGAAGAAAAAATCCGAATGGACATGGCTAAGGAAGCATTCAATGAAATGTTTCAATTCTCCAAATATATTTTTAACCTATTAAACGAAAATTTATATATGTTCGAAGGGATTGTTAACATTGGCTAGCCTGGTGGTTTTGGACTTGAATTCGGGAATAAACAGGAATTGCATGACAAAATGTACGCAGCATATGAACCCAGAATCCCTGGCTTCTTGGCCACAGCTACAAAGTTTTTGAATGGAAAATGGGTGGCCGGGGATCGACTCACTTACGTCGACTTTTTTGTCTATGATGTTTTGGATATGTTACGTGTTCTGTTCGATCCAAAATATGTGGATGAGAGTAAGGGAGTGAGTGAGTACATGAAGAGGTTCGAAGGGTTGAATGGAGTCAAGGAATACATGGCCACTCCGGAATTCAAATCTTCCCGGCTACCGATATTCTCACCTTGGGCAATGTTTGGACTACAAACCAAAACCTGCAATCAAATAATGCATGTCTAAAATATATCAGCACTTTAATAATCGGCCATTCCTGAAATATTTTCCAATGTTGCAAATAGTACAAAAAGTCGGAACATTCGTCATGGAAAACACAAACGTAGTCTCGGATTATTTTACACTTAAAATTGATTGGACCCGGTAATATCGTCGCGTCGGTACGATGCCGAATTTTTGGGCAATTTTTCTTGTCATATTGTGCTTCAATTGTTTATGTGTTTATTGTTTTAAATTCCCTTCCGAATAAATAGATTGGGTTATTATGCAAAAGAAAAATTAAAAAAGATACGTGAGGAAGTGAGTCCTTTCCATGTATTCCATGAAAAAAATAAAATAACCAGAATTACTTCTCTGTATTCTGATTTCTTGGTTACCTTGATGACGTTTCACACAATTCACACATGAAAGCTTCCATTGATGAGAGTTGAAATATTTGTTGTTTTTTGAGAGTGACCACCTGTGTTTATCATAATCTTAAGCAATATTCCATCCAGACAATCCAGAATCAATGAAAGTTTTACGATTGAGCAGTTTTCTCCGCTTAATTCTCAACAGAATTTTCACTACTGGCTGATTTTGTCAGCAGAGCTGCGGAATCTGAATTACAATTACTTTACCAATTACATAAAGTGTGTTGTGTTGTTGACTCACCAAAGCCACCCGTGCGAAATAAAATATAAAAAAACAATTACATAGTATCCAGTTTCAAGTTAGAATTACATATATAGGACGGCGGCACTTCATTTTAACTACAACTACAATTACTTTACCCTTAGGCCAATGGAATTAATTATAAGTAATTCAATTACTTGTAATTTGTAATTGATCCAAGCCTGCAATTGAGGCAAGTAGGGGAAACCTAAGTGGATGTTCTGTTCAGTTCCAACGAGGACGAGGAATTCCACACTCATCCCAACAATAAAATACCACGCCCATGTTTGGTAGGGTTTCAGAAATGAATCAAATTTAAATGGAGCCATCTCTACACCATCGCATGTTAGAAAGTTATATCCGGCAGATTTTAATGGAACTTGTTTATCCAAGCTCTCTATCTTAAAGACATTGGATTTTGTGTAACATGGCTTATGAATATCTGGTGTGTATTGATTAAGTTTTGACAATACGAAATCATGTTTGACTTGTGGAATATTGAAGATCATATGTTCAAATTCCAGTAAATTTTGAGAGAAACCACTTTTCTGTGCTAAACCTGCGGTATTCATTTTTGTAATTTAATATTTCTGATTAAGTGTTTCGAAATAAAATTTCGTTTTGACAAAAAAAATGGAAAATTCTTGAGAACGAAGAGAAGGGGACTAATAATTGATCAAAATAATTTTTTCAGAAAAAATAATAATTAGGACACCCAAGTTCTCTACTCTCTAGCCCAAATAATGTTAAAAAAGGAAAGGTCCTGGACTGGAAAGGCAATGACGAGACCACCACTACAACTAAGTTTTCAAATTTTTATCATCCACCAAAGGAAAAATGACATTCTTTAATTGGAAATCCGTGTATTTCATTCCATTGTATTACATGTCACTGAACTTAAACCCTTACTAAAATGATTAGCATTAGTTTAACAAGAATATGAGCATTATGAAACTGAAACTGTTATTCTGCAACAATCAATCCTTCATTCTCCGGTTTGACTTTACATAGTTATGATAACTGTAAAGAACACCACATGCATGTACATATGTATGAACGGAATTCAGAATAATTAGAAGGACCTCGTAGCGCAGTGGTGTCGGTGTCTGTGAACACATTCAGATTACAGTGAGAGACAAACCACACACACCATGGTTTTTAACCGCGGTTTAGATTTTAGCTCACACCAATATACCATACGCACACAGACACAGACAAATTCACAGACACTTTTACTAACTCTTCAGTGTTCTGCAAATTGTACAGACAATATTGACTCATTTGATTTTACAATAGGATTTTCTTGTTTCAATACGTAATTCGTGTATTGTGATTGTGATTCTATCAAGATGATCAAGTCAATATTCATACTCTTTTAATTGCATTTCTTCTCATCACTATCGTTGGTAAGTTTATAGTTTATGTGGAGTTAGAATTAGAAATGAATTTGTTTATTTCTAGGACACCATGTGTCGTCGAGCATTGTTAATAGAGTCTTCAATTAAATAGACTAAGTTGTAGTTTTGAGTTTTAGGTTAGGTTAAGTGTTGTATTAATGATGTATAAAGATAAGTCGTTAGCGCCACCTATTCCAATCCAGAGTAATTAAAGATAGAGAGGATCGATCCTACTTTGGAAATCCCATTGGTATTTGGAATGGGAATTGGAAAGTGGAATTGGAAGATTCTTAGCGTCAAGCCCACTCCATGGAAATCCCATTGGGATTTGGAATGGAAGTTGGAATTGGGAATTGGAACTTTCATTCCACGGCGGTCGTCAAGTTTTGGAAATCCCATTGGGATTTGGAATGGAAGTTGGAATTGGGAATTGGAACTTTCATTCCACGGCGGTCGTCAAGTTT
>JAQGCB010001581.1:0-13956 GCA_034698835.1 Protaphorura tricampata
TACAGAATAGCCCAAAGTCATTCATAAGAGCTTCGCTTCGCTACGTTCACTTCGTTCACTTCGCTCGCTGGCTCAATTACTAATACTAACCAGATACTATCCGGTTTTATCCACGACGACTAACTGAAGGACAATTCAAGGAAATAAAACGCCGTGCCTGAGCCTGACAATGCCATATTATGTATCGTTTCCTTGCGTCGTTTGTTACTGAGGTGATGTGGCAGTCGATTTAGTTCATGTTTGTTGTTTAACGTGGTTAGTCATCCAGAAAATCGGTGCTGAAAATTGTGACCGTCTTATAAACTGTCCATCTGTTGAAATATCACAAATCGCAGAAATCATGGCAGAGAAGCTAAAAGTTCACGTCGTTTACTGGTAATATAACTAATTCTCAAGTACATAGAGCTGACCCTCCGTATATCGAACTCGCTAACATGTCAAAAGAATTCCGATATAGAGAAATGGTTAAAACATTAGTCCATATTGCATTATTACATTGAGTATTAATTCCATGCAATGGATGCGGTATGCGGTCGAAGTCAATGATGCAATATTCGATTAAAAGAAGGGCGATTCGATTCGATATAAGAGTTGATTGTACTTTAATCATTTCTTAAAAAGATATGTTCATAATTTATAATTCTTCTTAATATTTACAGCGGTGGATGAGGGTACGACTCCAAGTTCGAGTCCCTGTGTAAGGAACTCGAACGTGAATTCCCCAACGCTTTGCAAATAGTATGTTCTTTTCTGTTGTTCAAGTTTTTCGATTTTCATATTTTCTGAAAGTCAATCAATTGTGACCATATTGCATAAATTATGTTTATTTTTTTGGTAGACAGGAGAGCCTACTCCAGAGACAACTGGCTGGTTTGAGGTGACCGTAATTGACAAGAGTGGCGCCAAGCGTCTACTGCATTCCAAGAAGGTATTCCTATATATGATTATATCTGGGAATTTTAGTTGGCCAACTGAAGTTGGAATATTGACTGGAGATTAATGCTAATTTTTTTTATTATTAGAATGGAGATGGGTACGTGGAGGATGGTGATAACATTGGGAAGATATTTGAAGGTATCCGTGATGTGTTGGCCGGAAAAACTTAGCACCACTCCTCAAGAAATGCTGATTTGATTGTAGAGTTGAGAAGAATTTAAATGTCCTATGTCTCCCTTTCCTATGATGTATAGAAGCCTAAACCAATTGTTTTTACATGGCGGTTTCTAAACTGATAATTTTTGAAAATATGGAAATGTAGGTACAAATCTTTTTCTCACTTTGTAAACTTCTCATCATTTATGAAAATGCAGTTGTCAAACAACACAAATTGTAACCAGAATAAAATGAAAAAATGAGATAAAATATGTGTTAGATTGATTATTTTCAAGAGTCCTGCCTCGATCTGTCTGGCAGTGTGGCTCTCTGGCTGTCTTTATCAATTTTCATCACTTTCAAATCAATTACGAACGAACACAAAAAAGTACATTCATAATAATATACTGTCGTAAGGGTATTGGTCAAGCGTGGCAGCATATTTCTCGCGGATAAGTTACAAAGACAACACCCGTTTCCCCCAGTGCTTGTAATTTGTCTTAGGACCCTTAGGAGAAATATTCCTCTGCATTTATCTGTATCCCCCACCCCAATGCAATGCACGGCCGGGGGATCGAACCACCCTCGCTATACCTTTTCCGAAACGTCAGGGTCGAACCCGCACCATTTCGCTACAACGCCCTTGTTAGATTGTATATTTCAAATGACCAAATAAATACCTATTATAAAATTACTTGGGACAGGGCTAGGACTCCAACCAACTTTAATAGAATTAGAAGGTGTGTGAGACAAAGAAATAAAATGAAGCGTCTAATTTGTGGAAATACGAGTCTCCCGGGGCCATTGGAGACAAATCTCAAGAGTTCCTTGGTAGAGGCGGGAAACTAATCTAGCAAAACATATTTATTGAAAATACATGAGAGGGTGTCCCAAAAGTAGTTCCCTAAAGTCTTAAGTTAAACAAAATCACATAAGTACTAGTACTAGAGTACTAGAGTACTACATTACAAAATTCAGAATAATGAAAAAAAAGGAACGCGTATTTGTGATAATATGTTATTGTACAGAATTAATTTCAAAAATAGACATGGTGCATAGATTCGCAAGATACAAGAGTTATCCTCCCGCAGATATTTATCGCAAGACACAGAGGAGACAAAGCAAGAACAAGAGATACCTGAGATACGACGTTAATGGTACTTTTGCTGAATATACGTGACGTATCCTTAGGATTACTCTCGCAAATACCGCGCCTATATGTATAAGTACATTATTGTGCATTATTTTCAATAAGAAAAATTAAAAGATACATTATCATTATCTCCCCTGTGCCTCTAAACATGTTTTTATTAAATAGAGTTGTAATGTTGAAGGTTTAAGTATTTTGACATCAAAATTCGCATAATTTACATCTTCATAACTGATCTTCGCTAAATTATTTTACCATATTTTATACAATCTCAATCGCATTTTTGCATATTGCATCGTCACTGTATTTTTTTGCAATAAGTGATTCCTCCATATAAATCTAGAACAGAAATTCATTCCTGAATCATCTACTACATCAACTAGAATGCATTCATGAGGTCGAACCCTTAACACATACACAGCACACAGCGAAATGGTTAGGGGTTGCATAGTTCCAGTCCAGTCAGTTTGTTCGGCACGAGCACGAGATGTGATTACCACATCACGATGATTCACCCTGTACGTTGTTAAAACGCAGGTTCTTTGGTCCGGCGTCCCTAGCGGCGGGCCGTCGGACTGGACTGGAATTGGTGGAAACTCATGAAACGTCCCTCAAAATAAAAAAAAAATCTAACATAGAAATCATGGAGGAGCCGCAGGAGGACTCGAACCAAAGACACAGACATAGACCCAGCGTCTTCCACCGACCTTCACAAAAATTACACTACGATTTTGTCTCTGACATGGTACTTTCACATCCAATCAAACAAAATCAATCAAATCATGAAAATACCAGGAAGGTCAACCGAGGTCATGCATTAGGTCATCAGAATTTTTTTGACTCTGATTTTTTTGGACGACCATTGCCATTGCGGCCATCGCCACTCCTTGATTCGTATTCGTTCGCGGGTGACGAGGAAGACGGAGACGGAGAGGAGAGGCCGCGCAACTTTTCACATCTTCAATTTCAATTCAATTGCGTCCAATCTATAATAAACCACACCTTGGACCGGACGGACTGGACGAAAAAAACTTGACCACCGAAAAAATTGTCATATTTTCGTTTCTGAGTCATCAGTGAATTTTTTTTCAAGTCAGCAGTTGGCAGTGCTGTAATCAGTTTCACGAAAGTTGTATGTCGTGACGGACGGAGGCGACGACGGTGCATGCCATGCTATGGTTGGTGAATTGGATGAAGTAAAGTTGAAAATTGAAAATTGGAATTTCACGGTCAACGAAAAAGTATAAGTATAAAAGGTGAGTATAAATATTTTTTTTCTATTATGGTAATAAAAACAGACAGGACATAATTGTGGACGAGGTGAGGAGGTGACTTCCAATGATTTCACCCAAAGAGATTTCAATACCCTATTTCTTCTAACATCTTTGCTTTGGTTTCACCCCAACCCAGGAGGCCAGAGGTATTTTCTATTAGTTGTGTGTTTGATTGATAACAATAATAAAATAATATCATTCTTCTAAAATAGGTATGTTATATTATGTTGCGTATAAACAGTACAGGCATAACAGGTAACAGGAAACAATTTAACAGTTTGTAATTTGCATTGCAACTACTAACGCTAACTCAAACCGATGTTATTTTTTTACTCGAAATTAACATTATTTAAAGATATTGTTTAGTTACTGACGTACAGTACTGTCTACGAGGTCCCAGCCTGCCTTAAAGGACTACATTCAATTCTTATTTTTTTACTCATAAGAAATATTTGATTGAAAATGAAAACCGTGTATGAAATGTCGTAGCTACCAGAACTGCGAAGATTATTTAATTTATTCCGCAATCAATTATATTTCTTATCGGCACGATAGAGAAGGAAAATATCTAATATTTAAATATGTACACCGAAGTTTTCTGTCAGTTTTTTGAAAAATATTTACGCTTAATAATAATGATCCGATTTCTGGAATATTTACAGGTCACACTACTTTTCTCTTATTCAGTGGATTGAAAAATGAGTTCAAGACGTAAAACATCTTTAGCTTCGGTTCAACGATCCGAAGAAGACTTTGAAGTTAAAAGTGTTATGGTTGATGATGGGGTCTACACAGAATGTGCGGATGCGGAATCTGAGGATGATGAAGTTGGAGATTCAGGTGCCTCCCAAGAAGATCCCCCTCCATCTCCACCCCTCCCAATGTCACCCTTGACATCTGAACAATCAAATTCCGATGAATCAGAAGTTGGGGAAGATATGGAAGAGGACCAAGACCACGAAGGTCAAGTTCATGACCAAGAATTTGAAGAAACAGAAGAAATTGGTGAGAATGACGGCGATGTCGAAGAGAACGTAATGTCTCCGTTGAACGAAGTGGAGATAAAAGATGAACAAGTGGAAGAATACGAAGATGATGAAAATAATGAAGAAGAATATGACGAGAATGAAGAAGGAGAGGAAACTGTAGCTGATGCTGAGGATTATGAGCTTCCACTTACCCCATTCACAAGAAACTACACTTGTGGATATTGTTCATTTCATACACAAAACCCAAGAACACATCTTTACCATCTTCGTGATGATCATGGGGCTAAGGGGAAGATTTACGAGTGCCGATATTGTGTTTATGCTTCAAACCATAGTCAAAAGGTTAATCGGCATGTTGCTAAATGTCATATGCCACAATTACCACAGGGGCAACCACAAATTAGCCAGGTGAGGAGAAAGGAATATTTTATTTTTGTTGTTAACTATTAAGAAAAGAACAGACGGCCAATTTCTTTCGAGCTGCCCACGGATAAATCTTGACCGATTTTTTTTTAAAATCAAGTTTTACAATGGAGCTTCCCATAATATAATATTAGTATACTTATTCAATTTTTTTATTTTTCAGTTTTTTTCAAATATGTCTAAATGCACACGACCTTATTCAAAATAGTTAACTGGATATATTTTTATAACTTTATAGTCTGCCCCGACTACCCTGAAATTGAAGCCTGTCAAACGAGAGCCATTTCAATTTCTCAAGAATTTACTTTTGAAGGAAAAAGAAGAAAAGCAAGCTGCAAGTTCTAGAAGAGATAGAAATAGCACGAGTGATGAAGATGGGGGATTAAATGATGACAACAAAGAAGGAATTAAGCTAGAACCTAGAGACGATGCAAAAGGAGAGTCCAGTGAAGGGGATGTAAGTGACGATGGTGATGGTAATGGTAGCGATGCAGCTACAACTGAAGGTTCTACCGAAGAAGATGCTGAAAGTGGCAAAGACAACGAGGGAGGAGGCGAAGGAGTCGAAGAAGAGGAGGAGGAAGAGGCAGAGGAGACTCAAAATCCTACTGTCAAAACTGAACAGGAGGAAACTGAAGAGAGTACAACCAATAAGGATGGTTCAGGGGCATTCCGTTGTACTCTGTGTACTTATTCAACGCGGATAAAGTCTCGCTTCACAAAACATGTTCGCTATCATTCTATGCCATTGATCAAATGTAATTATTGTGACTTCAAATCACCTTATAAATGGAATTTAGATCGGCATTACAAGTCTCACATGGGAATCGGAAGTCTCCGTTGTCCACTTTGTAATTTCTCTGCTGATATCAAACAATCCATCACTGTTCACATTCAAAATCATCATGAAAATTTAACACCGGCCAGAGTACTAGAGTTAGTTCAGTCTTTGGACCAGAGTTTGGATCCGAGTTCAGCTCAACCTATTAAGATTGCGGGTATCGGCGCAACCCCTCGAATTCTAGGTTCAACACCACACACACAGGCACAGGGTCAAGGACAAGCCCGTACAAATACGAATGAGAAAATTGTACACCGACCACCACCGGCTACGGCTACTAAATCTCCCAATATCAATCCTTCTCGTCAAGGCATTGTTGATACAAATGGAAAATCTCACGTGAAGAAATTTAGCTGCAAATATTGTAGTTTTATGGCAATTTGGGAGTCTGAATTGAACCGACATTTGCGACGAACACATGGGATTGCTACGCCAGTAACACACTCAGGGTCTGCCGCCTCTACTCAAGCTGCGGCGACTAAAAGAAGAATGGTGACAAGTACAACTACCAGTTCATCAAATAGAAATAATATAGCCGCTGCAGCTGCACTTTGTCCAAATGTAGTTTATTCGTATGGAGATGGAGATATGGACAATTCACATTCACAATCTTCAGAAACCATTGCTACAAATTGTGAATATTGTTCAGAAGTATTTCACTCAAGTGAGGAATTAATTATGCATCAAAATAATTGTGAAGGTCTTGCAAAAATTCAAGAATGGAATGGTGGACTCTTATGGAATGGACATGATGATGGAGAAGAATTGGAAATGAATGATGTAATTACAACCACGATCAAAAGAAGTTTAGAAAATAATAATAATATTAACAGCAGCAACAACAATGAACATAACGAAGGGACGATGACGACTAAGAAAAATGTTTACAAATGTCCTCATACAAATTGTCAATTTTGGGCCATCACAGCCTCAAGATTTCATGTTCATATGGTTGGACATAGTAATAGTAAACCATTTGAATGTTCATTGTGTTCGTATAAATCCAATTGGAGATGGGACATTGCCAAACATATTAAATTGAAGTCAATGAAGGACAATGAACATTTGACTGCAAGAGTCATTTTGACAGATCAAAGTGGAGAAAGAAATTATAAAGAATATGATCAATATTTAATGTTAATGAAGGTGAAGCATTCAGGGGATTTAAAATTACCTGATTGTTCTACAAAAGCCGACAAGAGGGGTGATATTGAGACTGAAATTGCGGGTGATAATATTTCTAATGTTCATGTCAAGGCAGAAATGCCAGAGGTTGAAGTTGAAGGCAATGGAAACTCGCCAGGACTTTCATCCCACAATTTCTTGAAGCCAAATTATAGTGCACCACGAAGATTTATCAAAAATAATTTTCTAAAGGATACTGGCAGTGGCAGAGCAAACTATTCGACACAAGTAAGTATTTTTACTGTTTCAGTTTTTTTCAGTTGTATAATAATAATTTTACTTGGGCCAGAGTGGACGAATTTATTGTTATCTTGTATTTTGTATTATTAGTCGGGACGCTTGTCAACGGATGGAGTAAATTCTCAATCCACCCAAATTCAAATTAAACCAGAGCCAACTGATGATGGTTCTCCTCCACATAAAATTTTCAAAGAAGAAGAAAAACCTCCAATTATTTGGAAATGCAAGAAGTGTGCATTTAGGTGGGTATTAATTTAAGTACTGTTATTTATTTTTGAGTTGATTAAGTGTTAGTCTTGACTTGGATTGGTATTTTAATTGATTAACTGTGTTCTTTTTTTAATTTTAGACATGTTAACAAGGAAGCTGTATTTCTTCATTTACGCCAATCACACAATATGCGAAAGAAACCGGATACACCCGTTTCAATACTCAAAAATAACACGCCAGCGATTCTTAAGACTGAGTCCGAAGTGATGGGTCCAGGTGATGTAAACTTGAATGGCACAACCGCATGTTCTTCTTTTTCGTCAAAACGTGAGTACATATTTTAAATATTTGCCAGTAACACTAACGAACTAAACTAACCACCAAAACCCCGCCATAAATGAGGGTACACTATATAAAATATTGTGACTGATTGTGATTACTCACTGATGACTGATTAATCCGTTATATATTGCAGAATCTCAACAATACATTTACAATGAAGACGGCGGTTTCTCATGCAAATTTTGTCCATTCAGTACCATGAAATTGGACGCAATGATTTATCATTCAGATAATCATTATAGCAAACCTTACTGCAAATTCAACTGTGACTATTGTTCCTATTCCGTCGCCACTCAAGGGTAAGTGTTGAAAAACCGTCGTATTTTTTATACAGTGATTTGCTACAATTTTCTATTCTGTTCTAAATCTGTGTCGCTATAATTATGTTGTTTGATACTTTTCTAGGGCATTAGATGAGCATTTACTCCTACACAACAATGAGACTGATGTGTCTGAACCTGAACACAAAACTCCTGTTCCTCCAGAACGGATCTCACGCTTCCTAAAAACCCAGTCGCCAAATATGGCCACCAACAGTCCAAACAAAAAGTATCAATGTCCAGATTGCCCTTATGTAACGGATAGTCGTGGACAATACCATTACCACAATCAATTCCACCAATCTGACCGTGACTCTTTGTACAAATGTAGCGAATGTTCTTACAATGTGAGTCATAAACATCTCCTTCATCAACACATTCGTGTCCATCAACTAGCTGCTCCAGAACCTCCCAATAGGGAAATGGAAGAACCTACCCCATCTTCAAGTCAAGCTTCAGTTTCTTCCAATGATTCAGTAGTGGATCAAGTCATTCTGTGTGACTTATGTCCAGCAAGATTCTTCAGAATGAGTCAACTTCGAATACATTCTGGTTTTCATGTGAGGCAACTAAAATTACAATGTCCAGAATGTTCATACTCCGTAAGAAAACCAGCACATATTATACTCCACCTAAAAGTCCACACTTTGGAATACCATCAAAGGACTGAAGAATTCTTGGCAATGTTCAATCAAGCATCACCAACAACCCCACCTACTAGAATCAGATTTCAAGAGGGTGATGATGAAGCATGTGAAGGGAACCCTGAATTTCAATATCCAACACATATTAAGAATGGAAAATTAAAAGAGAAAAGATACAAATGTAAAAAATGTCCTTCAGCTTTCGAAAAAAGAGATCAGTACAGAGTACACATTGGTTTGCACGGGAGTCGACAACGTTACCAATGTACGGTGTGTGACTATGCAGGTGAGAATTAAAATTATTTTATTATTTCATAAAGTGATTGGCTAATTTTAATCGTTACCTATCATTATTCAGTTACATTCTATGCTAATTTCATACAACATTTGAAAAAACATCGAAGTCAACCAGGTGTACCAGCTGAATTATTAGTCTCACTTCCAATCAGTAAACGTAGGATTGGTCAACCATTACCAATGCCAGTCCTGACGCGACAACCCCTACTACCAAGACAAAGAGTTCGTATGCCGCCAGAGCCAAAGATTCAGATTCGTCCGTCTACGTCTGCATCGGCATCATTAGGGGCTCCTGTGAGAAAAGTAGCTCATTATAGTTGTCAACACTGTGAGTATGAAACAAGACAGAAGCATTTAATGGATGACCACAAAAGGGTCATGCACCCGGACATGGATGACGAGCAAGAGCAGGAGCAAGACGATTATTCACTTTCACAGTCATCAGGAACTTATTCTGGGGATGAACAAAATGATATTGGAGAAATTGGAGTAGAGACTGAAATGTATGAAGAAGAGCAAGATGATGAAAATTCTGATAATGAATTTGAAGGTGAAGAGGGTGAAGGAGAAGTAGAAGGAGAAGGAATTCAAAATTATGATGACCAAGAACAAGAAGATCAAGATCAGGATGAACCAATGGATGATGAAGATGGGAATCAAGAATTGGAAGAAGACAATGATGAGCCTGAGGAAGGGGAAGGTGAGGAAGAGGGTGAAGTGGCTGAAGATTAAAAGTAGAGATGAAAAAATAGAAAAATGACTGTCAAATTAAATTGCTTTGCATGTATGCATTTATTAATGTACTGAAACTAGTCTACCAGAGAAAGACTAAACTAAAATACTATAAAATATATTTCAATTTCCATCAAATCATTACATTACACTTCAATATTTAACTTTATTTAATTTCTTCACATATTCTACTTACTCTTATTTCAGATTTAAAGAGAAATATTTGTAATCTAAATGTATTCTTACATTTTTGCTTAAATACTTGTACTTAAAACTTCCATGTCCTGTGAAAATCGAATTATGAAATACTGTCCTAATATAATGAACGTGCTTGCGTGTTTGTAAAAATAATCATGAAATGAATACAATAAAGAAGAATACAACGATTACACATTAAAGCTTCATGGAGTTTTTATGCTGGTTCGTTTCAGAAAATACTAGAAAATAGCTGGACAGAATTAAGAGGGGCGTGTTGAGACGTGCTCTCATGGGTAGTCTTTTGAAGTGGAAGTAGATATACGGGGTACGGGTATGGGCATAGTCATTCTTCCCTTACACATCATTTGGCTAAAACACAGTCGACCTTAAGACTTGGGATGACCTTTGAAAGGTCAGTCATGTCAAAACCTTGGGCCACGTGTGAAATTCTCGTCAATATTCTGTTTTCAGTCAGATGAAAATGAGGATGTGAAATGTAGAATTTCCTTCCGTTTAGAATATTTAATTAAGTAGATAATTACATGCATGTCATGAAAGACGTCATGTCCGCCACGCTCCACTAATGAACTTGAATTTTTATAAAAATTACTCATATTTTCCATATTATTTCGTAAGATTTTTCATTTTAGGACACGCGATGCTACTAAAAGCGTTGAATTTTTGGAGTAAAAACCAGATTCCTGAGAATTTTCGTGGGTTTTGCGTGCATATCCGATATCCCATGTACAGGTACGAAAAGTAACCAAAACCACTCCAGCTGTTTTTGCCATTTCCGAACATTGTGGATTTGTGGTGATTCAGTGTTCAGTCAGTCAGACTAGACGCTAAACAGTGACGAAGGTTGTTGAGTGCAAAGGTATTGATTAAAGTTCGCGTGCACTCAGCTCAGTACACATGTCCTGAACTGAATCATAGTCTCCGGTACATTTGCACCGAATGACCGGGGGTTGAGTGCACGGGTCCATATTAGCACTACATAGCACGCACGCACCCAAAATTCGCTTTTTCTATACTGCATTGAATTGAAACGAAACCAACAAACAGTTGAAGCAAAAACGAATACGAATTTACTGAACTGAACTGACTGACGCCACATGCACATCGAACGTACTTATATTTGACAAGGAACATTATTCGGATGTCAAAATATTAATATCCAGCTGATTTTCATGATTTTCGTCATATTCTGGGTCCGATAAATCCTATACTTTTACTCCACTACTGCTGTGAATGAATTTGTCAACAGGAAAATATTCCTTGTGAGTTTATTGAGAATTTGCAGGAGCAGAGCCAACCATGAAATGAGTCCATATAATTTCGCAGTCAGTCAAATACATATGTTATGTTGGGAGACGGATTATTATGTGGCGAAATGGTAATGTGAAAATGTGATGGGGTTAAGTCGGTTAAGTATACAATAACAAAACTAAATTTATGCGTCAGGGAAGTTAACGATGACATGACGGCACGTGTGTTTATTATTATTATATAGTCTTTATATACAGATATTATGTTGTGTTCCCACTTCGCAGTAGGAGTAGGAGTAACTGAACTTCAGTTCATGTCATTAATACTGAAAATCTAGATTCACATTACATACTTTTTTCGTATTTCTGACAACTTCTGGTTTTCTGGATTATTGGAAATGGGCCCGCTGATGCGTAGTTGGTAAATTGATACTACCAGAAAGATGGCCTGAAAGAAAACTACGGTTCTGAGCTAATGAATGCACTACCGAATAAGCATCACGAAAATTAAAGGCCTAGATTTATTTACTTTTGAAGGTACGATGACGTCCAATGTATGTGACGCTGTCCTGGACTGTCCTTAACTGATGCACTGGAATTTGTATAGGTTTGCGTCATCCCAGCGTTCAAATAGAATAACCTTAATTATCTCTGGAAGCGAATAGCAATGCATTCAAGCAACTACATATCTCTGTAACTTTGTCATTCTATACGTTTTCTATAATCGATATTTTACATGCAGAATTCTAGGAAATGCTGGAAATTTCTAGTACTTTTGTGGAATTGTTTGAGAAAATGAATTAAATAGTTCCTACGCATTTTGCATGTTGCACAATGGAATTAAGCAAAAAGTGTTCAAGTTTGTTATTGTGAAATACAAATCATCAAAATGCGGATTTTTGTTTACAAATCCAGAAGCATAAGGGAATAAAACAAAAGTCATGCATTGTAATTTTAATTAATTGGTTCTTCTCACGGTTCGCGAAGAACTTATTTAAGTTTTTTGTGGGTATAAAAAGACGTTACGCCTCTAAGCTAATGCGTAAAAAGAAAAACAAACACAAGACCAGAGTAGCAGCAGAATTGTCCAGTAGTATTCCAGCATTGGATTGGATTGACTTAAGGATTTTTAATTTTTGTCATGGTTCTTAATTTGTAAGTGTCACTGGTACAATTTATTTAATTTAAGATGAAAATATATTTTTTTTTGACCCAGTGCAAATTTAAGACTCATCATATTTTCACAAACATTTTAAGACAGATATATGAAATGACCATAAAGACTTTGTTTTCGTCGTTTCAGTTCACTGCGTATACAATTATTCCATTGCACTCTGGAGTCTTGGACTAATGGACTCTCTCGCGCGGTTTTATTTTTCTGATTCATTGTGCCTGTCCCCTATTATTCACGGTTGTTTTTGCAAATCCAAATCTTCAAAGAAATTTTTTATAACTTAAATGAGTCAGTCCTTGTGACTCGACTGCTACTGTTGTGTTATTGCGTGAATTGACTACAATTCAGAACAAAGGCCTTTGTGCGGTTTGTGTGTGATTCGTAGAGATGATCATTGCAAAAAACCAGAGTTTAACGTACTGTGATTTTTCTGCAATTGCTATGCGATGTAATACAAGGTAGTCCATAATACTTGAACTTCTGTCTTTGGCATGGATGGTATTACATCGCCACATATTTTCCATGAAAATTTGGTTGCTCTCCATTTTTACCTAACCTGTACAACTCAACTACAACGGACTGATCACAAATTCTCACTAGATATTTGCTCATCATTTACCACCCTGTATTTCTTTGTTCATGGCACCTTGTTTGTGTATTATACCGAATCACTTGCACTTTTTCGTAAGACCATTTTGTGTTTAGATTAGTACTGTCAAGTACTAATACACAGAGAAGATGTTAGTCATGAAATGTAAAGGATTAACGAACTGAGACAAAAAATTATACTTGCAAAAAAATGTTTTGCCCTCTGGATAGCTTCGAGTTCGAGGTGAATCTTAATTTAGCACTTTAGCATCTTGATTCTTGACCGACCTGTTTGTGTACTCGTATTCGTATCGTACTACCATGACATATGCATGGCGGAATGCAGTTCAACCTGGAATTTGCATACATTGAACTGACCAGAACTAACAAGGAAACATTTTTCAGTATTTTTTTGCGAAAGCACAATAGAATGAATTGTACATAGGCTACACCCAGCACCTACTAATTTTGGTTCACTAATTTAGAATTTTTTGATGCGTACTAATTCTACTCTACTGAGACATCTTTAAAAGTATAGTCAGCAATATGGAATCAGTACGTAATTGAAATTGAACCATTCATGTTCTTGCCAGGACCATTTATGTAAAGTGGTTTCCTTGTAAAACAGTATGGAATATCGCTTTCGTTTTCAATTTCAAGGTACTAATTTCTGCTAATAGGACGTATTTGAATGATATTTCGATTATACACCTACTGTACAGTAGACGATTAGGATAATTTCTCTATAATGCTAATTAAGCCTTAGCACAGAAAATAATAGTAAACATAGAGTCGTGTCACTGACCGCCGATTATTGGCACTGGTGCACTTTATTCCATATACAGTGGAATCTCTATATATCAACCTCCTCTATGTCGTACACCTCTCTATATCGACCAGAATGTCAGGAATGCAAGAACTCCGTTTGCATACACTTCTTTGTTATTCCACTTTCTGTATATTAAACTTTCTCTTTATTGGACACATTT